>VWZF01006443.1:724707-909195 GCA_013396755.1 Sclerurus mexicanus | reverse complement strand
AAAAAAAAAAGCCAAAATCTTTAGCATACCTGAAAAACAGCTCCATTATACTGCAGTTTTAACATTCACCCAGAGAAGCAAAACCCAAACAAAACAAGAAGCTAAAAGCAGAAAATCCAAGACTGTATGCACTGTGAGGTCAAAGTTATTTTCTTTGTGATTTTATAAGATCCCTTCACCCAATTTGTGGCAATCCACTGCAGCCATAAAATTGACATAAATCAGACATATGCAGGCAGCACTGAAAAATGCTAAAATCAACATTATGAAAAAAATGCCAGCAGTAACTTCTAAATTGGAAAAAACCAGAGTCATTTAAAACACCTTATACAAGATGGAGAGTTCACCAAATAAGGAGACCCCCCTGCAGTTAAGGGGATTTGGTGGGCCTACTGCATTAACCAAGTTGTTTAAATAGTGCCCTCATGCCATTAAAATTAAAGTGGTGTCACTATTTCCATTTGTGCTTTAATTTCCACATTCTATAACTACTATTAAAACAAAATACTTCAGGTTAGAAGAAGTTAATATGTTTCTTTTTTGTTTGTTTGTTTCAGGGGTTTTTAATGCTCTTTTATGTTGCCTTGGCCACATATATTCCAAGGTGGTATAAAATAATTTATTTCAACTGATTTTTTTTATTCCTTTTCCTTCTAATACTCAGAGACATTTGAGTTTTAATTTGAACATTTACAGTCATCTCCCTTTTTTTTTTTCTGCTGAAAAATGGTAAATTGCCCTTAGCATGCAATGCCATATGATTGCAGCCTTGTACAATATTGCATAGTCTGATCCACTCCAACAACAAGCTCTTGTGGTAATTTTTAAGCCTATGAATTCAGGACAAAAATTATCACACTTCCCCCATCCCTGTAATTGCTCAGCACCTTTGAGAATCAGGCCACTTTCACTGAGATGTCTAAATATAGTTTTTGATATCTAACTTTAGGAACTCAGATTTTTGAAAAAATGCGGTCAAAATGATTAAACTAAGCCTCGTTACCTTTGACATTCATAATTAAATGAATATTCAAATGAACATAAATACTTAAGACTGTGTTTCCTTCTGGCAATACTCAGTTCAGAGAATTTCATTCTTATTTGCAATATTTCATGGCTTTACTACCGAGACATCTTGCCCTTAGTGTCTGAAATGGTACATTCCAGCAGGTTTGCAAGCTGAAAAGCACCATTCTGCCACCTTTCTGAAACAAATGACATTCTGAGTGCTTGAAATGGCTCAGCAGGAGCTGCACAGTCAATATTCCAACTGGTGCACTAATTTGCTGAAACGTCAGGCAAATTACCCTGTACCACAACAGGAAATGATAGGAGCTGAAAACTTCTCTCGTGAAAAGCTACAGATTGGCAACATCTTTCTTCTTTGCAAAGCAGAGTTCCCTTTTCCTACTCTGCATTTGCCTCTGCAGAGGTCAGAGCACTGGTTCTAACAAGGTGTGATGGTACCTCATCCTGTCCACACCCCTGAGAAGTTTGGAACCATACCTTCCTTTCTTTCCTCACACTTGGATGTAGCCCACACTTTTGACACAATCATAATCAAATTAAGGCTAAATGTGTCTTGCTCAACACGAACAAGAGAAATATTTTACCTACAGTTCAAAAGTCAGGCAGCAGAAGAGTGACTATTCAGGATTATGGAATTAACTACAAATAACAAGAAAAGCACAGTCATTGAATTATTTACTTTTATTTTTAAAAATCCCACAGCAATTCTATGCAGTTATTCCCACTGTTAGGACAATTCCAACCAAGATCATTCTCTGTGCATATGCTGGTAAAGGGCAGTATAATGCCCATAGAATCACCTGTAAAATGCAATCCCTAATACACAGCAGATAAAGGAAAAATTGCATTTTCCCTCTCTGCTTGTGGTTAGTCTGGAAGTCTCAACACAATTTTTCCTGACTGACATTACATTATTTTGCAGTTACATGTTTGCACTTTAATGTTTATCTCATAAATCTTGAGCCATGCACTTTGGTCATGTCTGCGGAATATGTGATGTAATCTCACTAGATGTGTGCAATTAGAAAGATATAATCAAAAAACATAAGCCAAAGAAGGATCTTTTCTTTTACAGACTTTAAATTCATAAGTAATGTTGAAAACAGTTTGTAATTTAATCCCCGTATGCAGCTGATCACTGAAGTACAGAGAGCATAAACTGACTTTCTTTGCCAAGGGGAAAAAAAGAGGTTCACATGTTTCTTCAGTATCTAAAGCAGGCAGAGAACCACAACACATGTGCGGCTTCTACAGAAATAGATTGCAATTCCCCTTGTACAACTACAGGACACGAAGGAATGCATTTACCTCTTATTACTAGTGCTCAAGAACAAAGTACTTAAGCTCACCTTCATCTCCACTTCAACACAACACCACAAAATGGGGGCGAAAACTTCTTTCTCATTGTAATAACAAGATTAAAATATCATTAAAATATGCAGCAATCTCAGTGAGTGATAATAGCTATAAATAATAGTAAAGAGATTAAATGAAGGGGAAAAAAGTGGTCTGGGTATCAGGAATAAATTCCTAATGGCAAGACCTGTAGTGCACAACCCCAACTGCCCTGAAGGCTACACAGGCAGCTCTCTGGGAGCTGGGCCTAATCTGCACACACATTTATAACAAGCTTTCTTCAGAGGGAAATGACTTAGGCTTTATTTATTTATTTTCGCTGTTAAATATACACAGTGCTTTTCAAAAATACACAGGGAGACAAAACGCAGCCCAAGAGCTTCAAAGGAAATCTTTATCAGTGGAAAGACTGGCACTGCTTCTCTGAAACCAGCTTCTGAATGTCCAAGTTTATCTACAATGAGGCCACCCGCTGCACAGCCCGTGCTGGAGCGGCACACGAGGAGGCTGCAGGGTTTGTTCCCTCCCTGCTTCCAAGGACACTTGCACAAGTGGCAGCCGTCATAAGCAGGCAAAGGTAGGTTTAAACAAAGTTTAGACCCTGTTTAAAATGGCTTTTAATAAGAAATGCCCTTTTTTTCTTTCAGAACTATTCTGGAGAACCATTTGCTTTCGAAAAGGGGGGAAAAAATGGTTTCACTGTGAAAACAATAAGAATTACACTGACTGAAACACATTTCAGTATTCATGTAAAAAAATGAATAAAAAGGTGTAAATGTGAACATGCACACTTTTGTCTAGTGCAGTCTGATGGGATACCTTGAGCTATTCCTCCATTTCCAAAGGTGCAAGGTCAGGCTCCTGTCTGGCAGCTTCCAGCAAAGCTGGATCTTGGAACCCTCCTGACCAGCAGCACAGCCAGCAGACTCTTCTTCATCCAAAGACTACTTTTCATCTTTTGCAATCCAGCAGCATCAAAACCAAATTAATCACAGATAGTTTGCTAATAACATTTATCCACATCCTGTGCAACACAAGGCAAATGCGTGTGAGAAAGATTTTGAATCTGCCTGATGGTCGTATTCCTTATGTTAAAGCTCCTGAAGAAAACTAAGTGTGCTAAGCAGCTGAGTTGAATAATTCTTTGCTTTGACTGTGAATTACATCATCCCCTTTTATGAGTGACATGGTCACCTATTATAAAATGTGTCATATGAAATGTTTTACAACACGTTAATATCTGCTTCTCAACTACAGCCATCTTATTAAATTCTCAGCATGTTCTTGCTTTGGAGCCATTCAGATAATATAGACAGCAACATTAACAGCAATAAAGACATTGCTAGATGTAATGTAGTACCTAATTAACAGTGATCTCACTGGGCCACGGCCAGGAGAGGACAACTGAATAAATATCATCTGCATTATTTAAAGTTACTGAAATATACAATTAATGGCCACAGCACCCATTTTAATTAAAACTTAGAGATGGTGATCCAAACTGGCTGAATCTGACACAAAAATAATGGCCTTGGATCAGGTTTAAAGGAATTAGTCAATCTCTTGCCATCCTTTTCTTGTCTTTTCCACTCATTTATGGTTTAATATCTATTAAAGCCTACTGCCATGATCACCAGGCACCAAAATCCTATACTGTGAGAACAGAGCTCAAGAGACCTGGAGATTGTGTTGGCCAACTGATGAAACTTTCTGCAAGCTGCTTAAGAAAGGCTGGGCATCATCAGGATGAGCAGAAGGCAATGAGTTCTACAGTGGGCAAGGCCTCGTGATTTCCAAGAAGTAAAACGGTCACATTGGAGTCCAATATTGAATGAAATGAAGCCACTTGTTAGCACACGCCTCTCTGTGTTAACCTCCAGTTCTTCTCAGTGCCAAAGGAGTGTTTCTACTCCAAACTGTAATACAAACCACTTTGTGTCTGGGTTTGCTATACAGACCTTCCACGGTACTTTGCAAATGCTCCACCACCTATTTCTCTCATCGTTTTTGCAACATACAGTGGCAAAGAGGACTGTTTGCTGTGTCAGTATGGGGGAGCATTTCTGCAAATACACAAGTTTCCATGGTTGTAGAGTTTATCTACTTTCACTAAAGTCTCCCGAACTCACTGAATCAACTCTCAAGCAGGAATTCAAACTGTACAACCGGTGATACACGTTTTTTGTTACTCCGTTCTAAAGACGTATTTTGTTCTTTTCCAGAGTAGCACTTCCCCCTCAACTTGTGAATCATTTCAAGTCTTGTTTTCTGTCTCTCACAGCATGTCAGTTCCAACTCTCTGTTTTAATGAAAGACTTGGCAAGTTGGTACAGTTTTTCCACCTGTTGTTTCTTAAATTAATTTAGTATCTTCTCATGCAGCACATTCCCTTCTAGCCCACATCAAGATAATGCCTCATCCACATGCGGGTAAAAGCCTCTCCCCTCCCTGACAGAACCAATGCAAACACAAACAACAACTCCCAGAGAGCCACCACTAATGACATCTTTTCTCAGTTTCCTTTTTCAATTTTTCTTTCTCATTGATTTTCCTGAACAGGACATTGAAAAGTTTCTGACCTCTATAAAGATTGATGCATTAAAAGACAGCAAATCCTTCTCTCAGCCTTAATACTGTATTTTCTCACTTCTCAGCATTTCGAACTTAAATATAAACTCTTCAGATAATTAAAAACTTCTTGCAGAGACTCCTTTCAAAATATTCCTCCCAAAGTTTTTGCATTCATCTCCACTCCAGAACTTTATTTTTCACTACTTTGCCTTTTATTTTTCCATTTCCCAAGTAGTCATCCATCACACACCACTTTCACACACACATCCCTAATTCACCACTCCGTATACAGAGGTTAAAAAAAAAAAATCAATCTTGGTCAAATTGGTCAGTCAGTATGAAAAAGTACCAGCTAGAAATACTTCCTCATCGTGGCTGTTCAGACATCTACTACCTATTGCTGTAAGCTGGAACCGTTACTTTTAATGGTAACTCACTAAATGGGTGTTGTCAACATCCTATGTATTTCATTTGAAGGATGGTTTCCAGCCCAACCTGTGCCACGATTCCCCAAAGCATTGAGTTGAAACTGAATTGAAATGTTTCTGATATTGCACTGTTCTTCCTTGTTTTCTGAAGTTGCTGCTTGATATTTAACAGATTTTAAGTTTTACAGAATCTGACAAAAGCTGAATGCAGCGCATTGTTTACAAAATTAACTTTTTGCTTTGGTCTTCTATGTGACTGTGCTTGGAAATTGAAACAATTCATATACAACTTAAAATTTCTTGATTTTTTTAAAATCTTAAAAGCACGAGCTGTTTAAAGCAAGTAAGTCTGTAGTTAAAGAACTGGGAAAACAGTGTTAGGATCAACTGAACCAAATTTTTACTTGGAACAGTTTTACAGGGCCAGACTGGTTTCTGAGCAGAGTATACACTATTTAATTGATATAAACTAGTTAAAAAGAATGAAGTATTTTTCCACAACTGCCAAAATACCAATCAGAATCTGACTTACAGCTTCCACAAAGCCCGGTGTCTAGATAATAAATCACCTCAGTTCAGCTTGCCTTAATACTTTTTTCAGCAAAACCAGACTCCTATAATTTTAAATTACATTTTTGTTTCCACATCCATTCATACAGTCAAGTCCATGAACATATCAACAGAGGGGAAAACCCAAGATGTTAGGGAGAGGAGTTTGAAACAATACAGTCAGTAAACAGGTTAAATTTTACTAGTCATTTTATGTTTTTAGTTATTTGCTGTGTTTTAATTTCATGCCGATAACTATAAGCTTTAATGCTGAAATTGAGCTCTGTCAAACTAGGACTTTGTTTAAACTTTTTCAAACTTTGATGTTTTTGCATCTACTAAAATTAAACAGCAGATTTCTAAGCAAAGTGAAAGAAGCCAGAGCTTCAGGTAGCATCAGGCCTCAGCTTCTACTGACACCTGTGGCCCGAGGGACTGAAAAGCTAATGCCAAATACTGCACTCCCAGAGCCCACTGTGGCATTCCACTTTCCTAAGTCTTTCATTGATGTACATTAAGCCAGTATTGGGTTTGATTCACCCACACACCACAAGATGCGTGAGGGATGAAACGTGAGGAAGTGATCTCATTCTGAATCCAGCAGATCTTTCATTTCCTAATCCTGGATGTGGGAATTTCCTACTGCTGCTGTAACAGTTTTTCTTCGGCACTTTCAAGACTTCACTACAGAACAGATGACCAAGTCCAGCATAATCAAACAATAGCAGGATGGTGTGGCAGAGTCCAAAGATGGTTAATGAATAATTTGCTAAAGAAACACTTCACCATATACAAGACAATGCCCAAAAAATTACAGAAAATCTGATGTTTTCAGCAGTCCCAGACTTAGCCCATGTCTGACATCACTGTTACACTACAATTTATGTCGCATGTCCAGCCCCTAATCAAAGGATAACAGCAAGAAAATTGCCCTTTAAACTGTACAGAAAACATCCCCTTCAGAAGCGATAGTCTCTCCAACTACCTCTAAGAACACAATTATTTCCAGAAACCACAATATAATATTTCTGAAAAT
This sequence comes from Sclerurus mexicanus, assembly GCA_013396755.1. Lineage (NCBI taxonomy): Eukaryota > Metazoa > Chordata > Aves > Passeriformes > Furnariidae > Sclerurus > Sclerurus mexicanus. The sequence continues at coordinate 902,226 of VWZF01006443.1, read as the reverse complement.
TGCTCATATCAAAGCTCGCTGCTACTAAATTAAACTATCAGGATTGCTCACATCAAAAAAAAAAAGCTGAGAATATCAATTTCCACTCCACCTCAGCCAGACCCCATACACCAGTTCATAATCTTCTGAGACATTTCTAATGACAAACTGCCACAATGCAACCATGTGAAAGTAGTTCAGTCTTCTTCCAGCCCTGTATAGTACAGGTGTAGGGTTTCTAAATTAGAGCAGCATTTAAGTCTTCTCTGCTTCCTGTCTTTTAATAAGCAAGGAAAAAAAGTATAAACTGAGGCTTACACCTAAGTTTGAATTAAAATATTTTACTTCTAGTTCATATGTCAGGAAAATACTTCATTCCCTGTTGAACGGGCTATTTGCCACCAGTTTTGCCACTTATAGCACCTTTACTCAGACCACAGAGCCAAAACACTTTTGTAACCGTTCTTGTGTCCAGCAGTAGCTGAACAGCAGCTTTCCAGTCAACCTGAAGATGAGCAGAAAAGCTATAAAGCAAACAGGAGAAGGGAAAATAGATCTGCAGAAATAGTGAGCAGCACATAATCATTTTGTCTTTTACTAGTCACCTGTCTCTCATTATCCAAGTGCAGCCTTCCCTACTCCTAAAAGCTGCTGCACTTAAAGTCAGATGAAAAACACCATGTTTTACATTTGCTTGTTCTTTCTTGCAAGGCAAATACAATAGTCTGTATTGCACTATCAAATGGCTTTATGCACTGCTTTTTTTTAGTAAAATGAAATCATAGTAAATTAATAAAAATTCTATCCTGAATTCCATCCTGACATGCTGAGAATATAAATTATGTTTTACAAAACCATTGTACATAACTAATCTAGGTGGGTGCTGCTCACATAAGCTATTAGACAACACTTTAAAAGCTGCAGTCTAGTTTAGTGGAGATAATTTTAATTGACTCAAGGGTGTATCTCAATGGTCATGAAATTGTTAGGAAAATGTATTGCAGGGAAAGAGCATTCCCTCAGCTGTGGGGAGCACAGTCAATGCAATCTAATAATGCTCCGGGTCTCCAACTGCTAGATGCATTTTGCGATTGGAAGTGATTGCATTGAGGATGTAGATGGGCCACATAAATGGAAGCTTTTATCACTGGTTAGCATAATTACTGGAACTGTCTGCACTGTGTTTGCATCTGCTGGAGCTTGGGGAAGATTTTTGGAGAGTCACATAATGGGAGAACAGTTGTTTCCACAATGAGCTGCTTCCCTGGCTATTTACATGAAATGCTGACTTTTACCATTTCTTGGAGTTCTCTGCTTGTCTTCTGAAGAGGATAATATACACTAAATGGGCAGGCCTCTAACACCCTTCTACCTGAAGATCCATACAAAACTGTGCCAAATCACTGATAAACAAAGAGCTCAAACCAGTTATAATAAGCCATCGCCCCCATATTCATAAACATTATTTGGGAATCAAATTAAACAAGAAAAAAAGATTTAAAAAAAATTTTGTTCCTTTCTACTGACTCTGTATATCTTAGGAGTATTTAGCATCTTGAAAGAGGTCTCAATTCAAAAACCCTAAAGTGGGGACAGTATTTGTAAAGCAATAATTACCTTTTCTCATTGCCCACATTTTTGGGAATTTTATTTTTTTTTAATTTGAAATCTTTCTTTCTCCTGCACTTGTTTCTCTTGATCATTTTTGAGGCAATAAACAGTTCCTTGATATGAAATAAACTCCACATCTGATCTTCCTATTGAATTTAAAGAGAGACTTTTATGTCACTCAGATAACCAAAGGTTGCTCACATCCATATCATTGCCCATATCATTGCCATAGATTCACTGGGAGTCACCAAGAACGCATCCTGTACGGACTCCAGGTGCTGTTCTGAGATATTTCCTTCCAACACAGGTTAAATCCAAAGCTTCAGCCCTAATCTTCAAAGCCTGCCTGAGGTCTGGCCTCAGCCACCTGTAAGGACCCCTTCCTGGGACAGCTGGACTGCTCAGTAGGGTCATTCCACAGCTGAGATCCACAGCCATGGGATATCGTGCCCTCGGCAGCTGGTCTGCAACTGGGACACTTAACGCCTGCAAGGGATTACTAGGCTGGGCTGTGGTTCTTGCTGCTGTCAGAACAAAGAGTAGAAGTCACCCTTTTGCTTGGCTTTTCCCACCTAGTTTTTGAAATAAATCAATAAGGGGGAGGAAAGAAGGAATTAGAAATAGCAATTGCTTTAACAGAGGATTTTTCATCTGCTTTGAACTCTGATCAGTACTAGCAGGAGGCTGTCTCAGCTGAAAGCCTCCCAGTGTGCATATTGCATTTCCCTTTAAGGGACACGCATCGAAGAATTCATTTTGCCTTTGATTTTGCCCAGTACCCAGAGAGCACAAGCAACTAGCAGAGGCCTCTGACAGGTTGTTGGCCTTGGTCGACGTGCCTGCAAAACAGATCAGACTTTATCATGGCTGAGCCAGACACCATCACGCCCCCAGAAGGACCCCGGAGCCCTGAAGTGAGAACCTCACTTGTTGAGCCAAATCGGATCTTTCAGCTTTAAGTCACACCAGTGCTGGGGTATGAATGGTGCTAAGCTAAAGCTACTTATCTAGTTCATTTGTAACCAAAGATTTTTAAGATTAACTAGCCCACCATTGCTATAGCTAAAGATTTAATTGGTCTTGAAGCAGAAAGGACACCATAACTCAGGAAGTACAACTTCCTATTAGGCCCAGGAGATACAGCACCTACTTTTACAGAAGCAAGTAAGGAAATTTGAAAGCCTTTGAATGTTTGCACAGATCATCCCAAGTGAAACAAATACTCTGCTCACCCTTAAGGCTGAGACACTTGTGCAGCAGGTGAGCTACACTGGTGTGCTGCTGTTACATTTAGCACAAGATATGCCATGTAGACCTAGTTTTCCAATCTATGGGTCTAATACATTAAAAGGATTTTTTTTTTTAATATACTAGGCTCCCATGTATATAATTACAGTTCACTGAAATATTACAGCAGCCATCCCAGTTCGTAAGACAATCCCACAGTGTTTTCTGTCATGTTGAAAAAACAGAAAGCATTATTTTATTAATTTCACATTTAAGCTCACTTAGAAGTGGATTTTTATTTTTCTATCTTCTTAAATGAGTAACATTCCACTGTTATACAGCAGAAAGATCTTGTCGGTATCAATTTGGTTGAGCATCTCTCATGGTACCACTGAAGAGCCCAGTTTCCATCAGCACACAGCACGAGGCAGCATCGGGGTACCTGCCCTCAATGTCAGGGTATATGGACACCAGCCCTGAGCTTGTAAGGGCAGCAGGAGCAGAGCCCCCGTGCCTGCAACAGGATGCCCCTTTCAGCTCTTGGGACTAAATTAAGTTAGCAAGATCCAGGATCTGTGGTTTCAGATAAATATAAATACAAGAAAAACTGTTAAAAAGGAAAGTTTTCCTGTTGAGTATTTTTTTTCCTTCTCTGTCCTGACCAGTGATGGAGGTTGATCTGAATTTGGGCAGGCTGCTATGTCCAAGCTACAATGACAGTGGTACCCAGCAATAATTAAGGCTACTTGGGTTCATATTTTGAGTTTTTTCTTACTAAAATCAGTACAACAGTCTGAGTATGAGAGATGCTTATCATTAACTGCACAAAAAAATAGTCTCTGCTTGGATTTCTTCAAAACTGTCTCAGCAAGAACTGTACAAACAACTACTAAGACCCTAGAAAAATTCTTTTGGATTTGTGGTACTTCAACTCACCATTTTCATTGAAAAATCTGACATACTGTTTTTATCAAGCTATCCAGTCAAAAATGGCTTAAAATACACTGTAGGCCTAAACCCTAGGCTTTGGGATGAAATAAGCTTTGCTAATTGCATTTCAAATCCTATACACTGTGCCTCACAATATATAGGCTACCAGTGTAACAAGTACAAAGTGAAGCTTTTTTGTAAGAGGAAGGAGTAAACCTCAGTCTTTAACCTACCACAGGCAAATGCTTTCTGAAAAATTGAAAGCTAAAAGTGAATATCTCTTGGGCACTAATTGCTCTGCTTTCCACAGAGCTAGAAACACATTTTGCAGACAGTAATATTCTTTTCAAGAATGTTTGGTGCATTAACCACAGAATTACATATAAATAGTTCTGACTAAATCTTGCTTTTAGGTACCAGTACAAAGCGTGCCAGGAGGAGACAAAACGTACTTAAAGACCTATTCAAATTTATTTGAAGAATAAAAATGAGCTTCAGTTAAGACTTTTTTTCATTGCTACATCAATGCCAAATCCTTATTTGCAATATATAAAGCTAAAGTGAATAAAGGAATCTAGCAGTTCCAATCCTGATCCTTGGATACTCTGTTATTACTAAATACAATCTTTTTAACTGAGTGCAAAATTACTGTCACTCAAGGTAATAAGTTCCAACTATGTAACTTGACAAATCTATCATTATTACCTTGCATTTTTTCCTCTTCAAGTGCAATTGCACAATATTGGCTGCCTTAAATTAATTGTTATTTTAACAGAGTAAGACCAATATAATGAATTCAAATAGGAAAAGGTCTAAATTGATTTTTACATCTTTCCTTATCAACCTGGACTGCAATCTCTGTCATAAAAGTACAGGCTTTTCAAAAATAATTGGTCAGGACACAATTTAAAAGCTTCAGTAAGAGCTTAATTTGCTCTTCTATGTAGCCCCCAATTAAAACAAACACTATAAAAATAAGGTTGTTTCAAGATAGTGATGACAGCACCAGACTTAATATATTTATTTAAAACCATACAAAAGTATGTTAAAAGCAAGATGTACAGATCAAAGAACAAACCTTTGATTTTTTGCAAAATATTCGTTCCAGATTTTCTAAGTGGCAATATCCTGCTGTTCTGAGCTTCATAGTCATAGGTTAATGATTGGTTCATCTAGAAAGTAATCACCTTTATAAAAGCAAAGTGGAAATCATTATTTGGGTTTTGAAAGCACATAAATAAGTGCCCAAGACTGTCTATTTCCAGCTTTACTTTGTATGCCTATTCACACATCACTAATATTTTATATACAGGCATTAATGTACAAGGAAGCTTAAAAGGCTGAGTGTAACCATTCACACAACAGGCCGAAAGTTCAAAGAGAGGGTGTCTGATGCCAAATACCACTTCTAGTATGTCCTCTTCCAAAAAAGAGTAAACCTTTGCATGGGAAAAATCTTTTATGGAAAGTAAAACAATTGATTTTAAAATGATCGATATTTCATTTAGGATGCACATTATGCATCACTGCATAATGCCTTAATGGCAGGAAATGAATCACATGCAGAAAATCTAAAACCGAATCCTGTAATAAATATTAGCTTGCCTGTCAGACAATCAACATTTCTGATGACTCTTTTCATCATACACTTGAGTCAAACTAGTGCCCTGCCACTTCAAGGGATAACCAGCAAAGAGTGAAGCTTATAAGATCTCAGTAGGGAATAGGTTTTTTACACCATATCTCAAAATTCTATGTAAAAATTCCCGTTGATAACAGAGCCTTAGTTCAAATTCTTTGCAGGATTGTGTGCAGTGGACAAGAGCCAAATGTACTGAGCACTCTGGAAGCCAGGGTCCCCCAGCAAAACCTGCCTCCCTGCTCCAGGAGAGGAGAACACACAGCTGCTGCTCTGCCTTTGTACTCCCAGCAGTTACAGAGACAGGGCTAAGACATCCACCCTAAATGTATGTCTTTCACGGTAAACAATAAAGGAAATTTTTTAGCTATGGGACTGCTTCAAGAAGGATCTCTAAGTTGCTGGTAATTAAACACAGTCTCCAAAAGGGCTTGTTGGGATATGATTATTGAATTTAAATATTCAAATCTTCTCCTCACCTGAAAGCAACACTTCCACTCTCTTGCTGAGAACCTACAGTCTAAAAAACTTGTGAAAATGTTTTTCTATTTCCATGCTCTATTCTGTGTTTGCTAACAGCGAGTTGATTGGAGGTCAGAAATGAAAGCCAGCTCACTGCAGTTGATAAGGATAGCTAACCTCTTATCTGGCTACATGGTTATTTTGGGCATCCTACAGTGCTAATTTGGGGAGACAGGAAAAGAAGAAAGTATGTAAGTGAGAAAACAGCAAAAAAGCAAGAGCATTTTCAAGGAAGAGATTTTGGGGTTTTTCCAAGTGCACTAACACTAGTAATTGAATCATTAGCACTTTTGATATTCTTTTTTTTTTGATCTGCTATCAAACTACTGGACTCTTTCCTCTCATATCTTTTTCTATTCCTTTCTCTCAGGGTCTAGGATGGCTTGTAGTCTTCAGTTAAACTCACAGTGCCAGTAATAGGCTGTGCATTATTTAATTTTTGGTTTTAAGTGAAGATTTACGATTCCTCTTCAGCTCAACTCATTGAGCATCAGCTTCATCCAGTGATCAGAGGAGCCACTAGACAGCATTGTTCTGACATATTTATAACATACCGCACTGGATCCCATTGCTTTTTGAATTAGAATTAAATACAGTTTTATCTTCTGGCTGACATTCTTGCAGTCTTATCTTAGAAAAATCAAAGCATTTCATTTGGTGATGCACACTGATTCAGATCATGTTGCAATTGGCTACCTGTAGATGGTGGCTGGAGAGGATAATTTTTCTTTTATTTTGAATAAACTGTCTGCCCAAAATATTCAAAAAACAAAACCTAACACATTTTTGTTGATGGCAACGTGATTTTACATGTAAACAAGTTTTAGCCACAGGTAGGTGAGGCAACATAACAGAAAGCATGCAGTGACAGAAGAGAATTGATTATGCTAAATCATTCTACATCAGTTACACAACTGGCATTTATCAGGCAAGGAAGTCATCCATTGACCTATTCAAACATTCTTACCAAGTCTGCATTACTCTATTTGGCCTTCATGGATGTTTCCAAGGAATTTGGCTAAAATATGCCGAAAACAAAACTCCCATCTCTCCTAATACTGCCATTTAAGATGGATGCTAGGATATAAATCAGATAAATATTTTTAAAAACTAAGAAATAGTAACAAGCAATTGATTGTTTTTTATTTTTTACATGAGGTATGAATTCAACCAATTAATCATAGAATCATTAGATTAGATAAGATCTTTAAGATCAACTCCAACCATTAACCTAGAACTGCCAAATCCACCACTATACCTAAGTGCCCAAGTGCACTAAACCTCTAAGTGCCTCCAGGGACAGTGACTCCACTCCCTGTCAGCCCGTTCCAACGCTTAACAACCACTTTGGTGAAAAAGTTTTTCCTAACATCCAATCTGACTTTCAAGATTAAGAAAATGAGGGGGTGGGGGGATATCTCTTCAAAATTCTGTTACAGGGCAGAAATTCTTCCAGGAACGCGGTCCAGTCCGGCTGTTCAAAACCTCCAGCCACACGGTGTGTATTTTTGCAGTTCCACTGGTATGTTGGATGGGCCTGTGGGGACAGTAACCCTGACAGCTAATTTTTCACTAAGCAAACTGCAGCACAATGTCAGAAACAGACAGACCATTTTTTCCTGAACCACACCACACTGTGATCTGGGAACCGTGCTTCTGGTAGGAAAGTATTCCCTGCGTGACCTCAAGTGCAGCATTCCTGTCAACTTAAGCTGGGACAGTCAAAGGAGAAAAATTCAAATGAAGCAATTCAGCAATAGGGAACATTTCAGTATGTTGTCAAAAAAATTATAATTAAACCCAAATATCCTAGAAACCTCCTTCTACGTGAACCACACTATGACTTAATCACATGAGCCTTATGAAAACTTCAAAACATAATGGGATTTTTGCAAAAGCCTTCAGAGCTGACAAGTCTGCAAAAGACACATTCAATCTCATCCCTTTACTGAAGATGTTTCTATTTCCTGTATTCTTTTGATATGAAATAAACCCTGACTAAAAGTATATAGCTGCTTTTTTAGCCAAACATAACAGATATTCTGATATTGTACAATACCTCCAACTTTAAACTCAAACTCAACACTGACTCATTGCAAAGTGGTGAAATTAGAAAACTCTGACTTGGCCGACTCTGCAATAACTCATCAATGCAGGAGAGCTTTGCTGAAGTCATTGACAAAAGATTCACTGCTACCTTTTCCTGAAAGCAGTTCTTCAATTACCGCAATTTTTTAAATTTTGCACTGCATAAAAAGGATGACCCGTGCATGGCCCAGATATTGATTCCGCACTCTGAAGCAAAAGCCTCACAAACTTATTCATGGGATGATTCACAGCTTATTATACAATGTGTTTCACTTGCACTTCTCCACCCACTGCCGATTTCCTAAAGCTCCTGAGGTAACCACAGCAATTACTTACATAGAAAAGCAATATGCTACATTAGAGAAGTAACACAATGTGTTTTAGCACAGAGGAGGAGTCAGCATCGTGCAAGCAGTAAGGTCTCCATGAGCTACCAGCAATTCACATCACTAGTTTGTTAATAGAAAAAAGGGAATTAATCCCAACAAGATTTCAATTACAATGTGGATATTTTCCACAAGCAATGCTCCCCCCCTCACAGGGAGAAGGATGAAGTATTGTTACTTGGAAAATTCCTACAATTTTGCATATGAATCCTAACCAAGATGCTAAAGGCCCATTTGTTAGACATCAAATTTTCCCAAAAAGAAACCTACTAGAATCTCAAGTCTGAAAAAACCAACCAACCAAAAAAAAAAACAAAACAAACCACAAATAGGAAAGACACTCTGGCCCTTTAGAAGAGCAAACTGGAAAAGCAAATGAGTGCAGAGAAGAGAGAAAGGGAAATTATCAAGGGTGATGCTCTGACATAGTTCTGCATTTCTTCTTTGAGGAAACACCTGGGAAGTTCTGAAAGGTGAAGTCTTCCAGCACCCAGGGCAGCCCCATTGGGCACCTCTGGTGTGCTTTGGCCAGCACCACTGGTGTAATGCTGTAAGGCAAGTGATACAGCACAAGAAAAGACAAAAGGAGTGACTACTGACTTAATATCCTTTTCCTTCTATTAATGACACAATAAGCCCCTAATGCAAACAGCTCTTCATCTTGACTAGAGCTCTGGAAAAAAAACACTTGCTCCAACATTTTTAAAGTCAAATTCTCACCATGGACCAAGATACCATTTCAGGAATAAAGAAAAAAGTTATGAGGTCACAGAAGCCGATGACTTCTCCCAACACACATTCAAAAATACTCTGTGCTAGATATAAAATTCGTGAGCAATTACTCTGAAGTCATCAAGTGAAACTTAGCTCTGAAGGCACATAAACTCTACACGAGGCAGAAGACTGAGCATGAGAAGAAGCTGGGTAAACAGGGGGATCCCATCCTGCCCTCATGTAAAATCTCTGGAGTGAATTCCATAAGATACGTTTACAATTTTTTTCTGGGTTTTATTTATACTCAAAGCCAAGGATGTGCTGGAATCAACAAGGAAACAAAGATTTTGTGTCAATAGCTTCAGGTCATCTTGTCCACCAAGAGTCTTTCAACATCAGAAGCTGATTTTGGTGCCTGAGCTATTTTCATCACAACTGCCAATCAACTGAGGGAGAAAGGTGATCGCATCTGATTGATTTTCATTGCCCACAGCTAAAAACTCTTTCTTAACGGAGGTACCAAACTTCTCATCACACAACACTATTTTCCTTACAGAACTGTGCACACAGTGAAATACTAGAGACATGCACCAGTCTCAGACAGCAATTTCTCCAGAGGAAGAGTTAATATGTATCATATTTAACCTTTGTGCACTCTCCATAGCTGCCAAAATAAGAAAATACCTTAACTCTTTCCTTCTGTTATTCCTCTGTAGTGTTTCCCAGCCCTCATACTGTGCCAAGCTCCTAAATGAAAGGTTTGGGCACAAATAAGTAATTTCCCACCAGGTTTTAGTCCATTCAAATTGAGAGAAAATGAAATTAATCCCAAAACAGTCTGCGTAAAAATATGCCATGTACTTTTAGCTTAATGGAAAACATCAGTAAGAGCAAATCTTAAGATAGATTTTAAAAATAGAAGCTTTGCTTCATTTATATGTAGTTGGCTGTTTCATCTCTAATAAAAGAAAATTAAATTTTATTATTCCTACTTTCCTAGATGGTTCCACTCCCACCTGCAGTACCTCAGTTTCCCTAAGAGAAACTGGTTGGTGTCAAGAACAAAAGAGCTGCTGTTTCTATCTCCATGGTAAAGACAGACCATTGTTTTCTGTTTGATTTTAAGTCATTCCAGATCTTCATCGTGTTCTTTTCCTGCATGGAAGCCTTCAGATTTTCAGTTATGTAACACAATGAGTTACTTCTGCAATTGGTGCAAAGTGTGCAGGAAAAGTGACTGGATTTCAAGCAGCGAGGTCATGTCATCGATTGTCAGCGAGCTGTGTCCAAACCTGCACACTCAGATGAAAACTTGGCCTTACAAACACTATCCATCCCAAAGCTCCAGGGAACCCACTGATCTGGGTTGGAGATGAAATTTCTTTCCTCTTTCAGCCAGAGCTCTGTAAAGAGCAGATGTTCTCAATGAAGTATCTATAATGATGCCAAGATGCTTTGGCTTTTTTTTTTTCCCTTCAGCAGTTAATTTCACATCCAGCAACGTGTGCAAGTAATTTTAAGTTGTTCCTTCTGATGCAAGATACCCCACACTTGTCTATACTGACTCTCATCTGCTGTCAAGCTGTCTGAGCTACATACAGCCCCAGAGACAACAGTGACTGTAGGTCTGGATGCAGAGGAAGGGTGCAGTAACTCCCAAAACCAGCCCAGAGTATGCCCTGGCATCAACAGGTGTTAAAGGAGAAAGATGAACTTCCATAACCATTCTCTTCCACATTAGATGCAACCTCAGCCTTGTTGCTGGGTTTGATTAGGTTGTCTTGAACTCCCCTATAGGGTACATTAGCACCAATTAAGCTAAATGCGTGTCACCCATTTATTATCCAAACCTTAAAGTGATTAGTAAGTATATTAACAGTTCTGCCTTGACATAGAAAAAGAAACAAAACCGTTCCGTGGCTGAAAGCAGATTCATTCCTGTTCTGATCTAAAAGCCTGTCCATAGAAGTGCAATCAAAAGGAATAATGCAATTATGTTTTCACATTTAGCAATGATGTAACTTCTAAATTGGAGTATTCTGTTTTGATTTATCTAACAGCTTTATGCATACAGGCATACAACACGGTCTCACTCATGCCAGCAACTCACCTGACTAAGTTTCAACAATACAGTTCAAATCTTAAAACCCTGGCTACCAGAGCTGCTCCTGATAGCTGAGTCAAATTTGACACTACTTTGAGCATCTTTGTGCTATACCGCAGAAATGTGACTCCTGTGTAACCCTGTCCTCATACAGACAATACACAAGGGAGTTAAGGAATTTATCAAAGGCTTCCTGCTCTATCACCATTTAAGAATACAATGGCAGAGCTGGCCAAGGCTGGCTAGCAGTGCACGGTCTTCCTGCTTTTATGCTCACTATGGATAAATTAAACTTGGAGAAGGTTTGAAACATTTGTCCAGCATGTACTCACATCCACACAAAGCCTTTTCGTACAGTCAAAGGCGAGAGTATGCAAATGTAGGCAAGAACACAGCCAGGACACAATGTGTTGTGAATATCCTAACTGGCATCTAGTCCCTTGGGAACCACTGCCAGCAGGAACAGATGAGCTACTCTGTGCTGAGAAGGTTTAATAAACATGGCAGTTTTCAGCAGCTCCCTGACACCTCCACCATCTGCTACAGTAAGATATTATTGTGAAACAAGAGTCATGTGAGTCTGAATGCAGAGACTTGTGCTTGGAGTACAGTGAAACCAAATTCATGTTAACCAAAATGGGGAGTGATAGCACAGCTACACAGTGGGAAACATCCTTCAGTGGGTCTCCCTGCCTAATGGCTGTGGGTAACCCTTTTAAGGTCAAACTTCTGTTTCATGAATTTTTTTTTTCCAAACACTGAATTTTTGTTTTTGATAATTTCAAGGTTCATTAATCACTGCAGCACACACAAGGAAATTGTAAAAGATAGGCAATGGAGTATCAAAATGCAGGATCCATGCCTTAATGGAACTGATGGTACTGAGGTGGCTTGTCACAACATCCTGGAAACCTATTTTAAATTTCCACAATGTACCTGGAAAGGAAATACATTTCAGACCAACAGTATGACAAAACCACGTCAAGTAATTGCTATGGCCTCTTGGAAAGTAATGGAGACGTTTCGGCACTCACACCACTCCTTACTGCTATTGTCATGTTTCCAGCTTATTAGAAATCAACGTGAAACAAACTAAATCTGGGTGGCAGATGCTCACCGCCTCCACAAGTGTTTAACTCTCTTGGTATTATGACAGAGAAGGACCAAAGCGAAAGTCCAGCTTCCTTATGGCAACAGCTGGAGGACTGGTTCTCCAACAGCCAGTTCCTAACAAGCTTCTAAACAGTTCCACAAAGCATCTAAAAAATGGAAGAACTTTTGCAAACTATTAAAAATACCAATCCATCACCAAAGCCCACACAACAAAAAAGACAAACTAGACACAGACTTTGCAAAAAATCCCCATTCTTTCCAACCAATCCTTGGACTGTATGCAGGCCTTCCTGCAGCAAGGAAAGGAGCCCTGTCAAAAAATTAATCCCAACACTATTTGAACCTCAGCCAAGATAGTTATCTGGTCCATCTTTTGTCTCATGTTTGTGTTGCCTGAGACACCTAATCAAATCCATAGCCTTCGCAGTCTCCACACTGCCTCTCCCTGCTTCAGATGTGAGACAATGTACAAAACACATTTCAGATGGAATAATTCAACGTGGAAAACACAGTTCAACCAGAAGGAAAGATTTTCTACATGAAAAGGCTCGAAACCTCTGTGTATCTGGGATCTTTATGCTGTATGTCATTTTTGCTTCATGGACATGCTCATTATATAGATATAAGTAATCACTTTTGATTTCATTGTACAAATGTTTCTTCTCAATACTGCTTAATACTTATCATTGCTGAGGAGGAATCTTAACACACATCAGTTTGACAGGAAATATGAAAAGGACATGTAACATTTTGATGATTTGGTAGGTCCTTTGAATTCAGAAAACAGCAAGTGCCACTGTTTATAGAAAGTCCATCTGGTCTTTAAATGTCAGATTCCCTCCTAAAAATTAAAATGAATTGAAGCTGGAAACCTGTGTTCTTTATCTCACACTGCAAGTCTATTTTAAAAGCAGATTGTGTATTACAGGTCTATTGTCACCACGAGCTCAAACCCCACGTTCACAGACAACTACACTAATGGTTTAATTTGCAGAAACTGTACAGGAGCAACACAGGAGCCTGGCAGTCCACTCTTCCGAGCCTCTCACTGATTTGTCACGGGTTTTAAGTTGTCACCTTCACTTTGCCTCAGAAAGCTTCCACCTATTACACACTGGAAACTGAAACATAAGACCATCCACCAGCCACAGGTTCTGGATGCAGAGAAAGGTTCTTAGCCAAAAGCATTTTCTGGTTTGTGCTCTGGCTGAGCAAGTCAGAAGTGCTTGTAGCTGTTGTACCCTGCTTTTCATAATAGCAGTCAAGATACTTCCAGATAATAATACAAAAATTTAACAGCAAAGAAACAGTGTGAATAAATGTTAAAAGATGACAGTCAAAGGCTCTATTTGGTTTGACTTCCACCAAATGAGATCTTTCACTTGCCTTGAAACATTTAATCTGTTCAGAACAAAACAGGTAGCAAAGCCTCATACTTTCCCATCTATATGAACTGACAAGTCAGAAGTTCAACCAAATCTTTTCTCCAGCAGAAACAGGATAGATGAGAAAAGTCATTATCTCCTAGCAGCCACACATGGCAAAAACAAGCAATGATATCCAGATCTTCTCCCAAGGAAAACTATTGTAGAAGGCTGCTTCCTGCAGCAGCCATAGAAATCCATACATCCACATATATATTTACAGTCCCATGAAGGAGCTCTCTTGCTTGAACCACATGCAGTGGCTAGTTTTTATAGTGATGGTGACTTGACTTATGACAAAAATCACATGCAACACCTTCACACAGGAGTTGCCAATACTTCACCGTAAAGCGCTCTCCATCAATCATGATTTCTTTCCAATTACTCCTTCTTTCTTCATACTTCTAAGTCATTCCAAGGTCAAGACACCTGAACACCCATTCCCCATGTAGCTCTGGGATTTACAGAATCCCATGCACAGATGTGTTCACAGAATGCTCTAGTATTTCACTGTTAATAACCATATTCCACCTTCTATCTCTTATTTTCTTACCTGCTCACATCCTTGTTGGACTACGTTAAACTGTTATTGTGCTAAAAATCAAGGACATAAACTGTATTAAAATATTCCCTGAATACAGCTCTGCAGAGTCAGCAAGGCGGACACGCTACTAGGCCATGTGGAGCTGAAATATTTTCTATCATTTCGTTTGACCAGAAGGCATCCATCGCCTTGTTACAGAGCGCTGCAGTTGCACCCCATGGAAATATCTTGGCATTCCCCTGAAGTCATGAAATGCAGATGTAGCAGTTTGCACTGAGCTGATGTTTTGGAGATGTGCAATCACACAGACTCAACACATTAATCCGGTCAAAATTTCCATTTAAGCTCAATGACACTTAAAATGATATGCTTTCACATTTAAAGTATAGATAGGCTTGGAAATATTTTTAATCAGTAATCGATTCCTTACCCCACCCAAAAACAGATGGTAAAATGTTGCTGTTAATAGTAGGAGCTTATGAAGGGAAAAAGGCTTAGAAACAAATACTACCAAAGCAACACAGAGAATAATAAACGGGCCAGACACTGAGCTCACCAGAGTCAGGGAAAAATACTATCTGTACTATGATTAAGTCAATATTGGGGCACTGACACATGTTGATATTTGCTTATTTTCAGCATATGCTGCGTAATTCCAGCAGATGCTTTGAAATGAACTATTAAAAAAAGTAATTTTCCACTTACCCCTTTCTTACTAATTGTGACAAACACTTTTTTCTATCAAAACTGAAAAGCATTAATGGATTAGCAGTAGACATATATTCAAAATAAAATCCTCCTAAGGGCAGCCATAAAAACATAACAATGGTGTCACAGATTTATTTATTTTTAAAAACACTGTAGCATGTTATTAAACACAAATCATGTAAGCAAGGGTTGGAAAGAAATGAACACCATCTAGTTATCTGGTTAGAACCTTCTTTCTAGCTCCAGTGTGACCATAGGGAATAACAATGTACACCTAGCAGCCAGCTCAGCACTAATGTCCAAACTAGCCTTTGAAGGCAAACTGCTCAATGCTGCTGATGCAGAAAATTAAAGATCAACTTGTAATTAAACAAAGCTAATGTTTCTAGGTACACTTAAAGTTTGGCCAGATTTGAGTAGGTTTGTGTAGGAAGAAGTACATCCTGGACTGTCAAAAGAAGATCCTATGACTAGCATGATAAAAGTTAGTTTTGAAAATATTTAGAAGATGACTCTTTTAAGGGGATAAAGGATTTTATTTTTTCCATCCATCATCCTTCACCATGACTACATTGGTGCAAATGGAAGAACACCTTAAATGAAATTGTGTAGAATTTCACCCTAAAAGCTAGAACTCAGTGAATTTATGAACTAAAATAAGCATCCTATAGAAAAAAAATTGCTCAGGAATGCTGGCACCTGACACTATCACCAAGCCACCTGGACACAGCCAGACAAAAATCAGCTACAACCTGACCTTTGGCTGTAGCTCCATTCATATTTCCTTAGTGAGAGTGTAATACTCGGGAGACACACACAGTTCTTGAGAGTACATTTCCTTCTTAACCTGACAGATCTTTCCTACATACTACTTTGCAACACAGCAGCCAAAATCATCACATAGCCCAACAAGTTGCTTTGTTGCATCTTTTTCTTTGCTGAAGGGAAGGAACAGTTTTAACAGGAAAGTCAACACATGTCATCACTGGGAAGGAAGATACCATCACAGACCGGTTCTCTTTTAGGACAAGATCACTTTCTGCCAACCAGCTGAAGAAAACTCATTTTCAAGTCACCTCTAGCCCAAAATGATGTTTTCTGCTGAATCTTTCCAGACCAACCTTTAAACTATTATTTATCTTGCAGTTGTGCCATGGAATCTATCCACAGGCAGAGGAACCCTATTTTAATCTCTTAAATGTTTTGCAGGATCAAGCCTTCTCTTCTAGCAACCACTGCATAAACCCAAGAGGCTTATAGCTCACCTCCCAGAAAAGCTGGCTTCTGGTATTTGCTGGTTTGCAAAACACTTGCAAAAAGTTACAATGAAACTTTGCTCTCCTTTGAAATAATCTTATGGCAAATGGAGTAAATTAACCTAATATACAGGCCTGAAAAAATAGCAGGTTTTATTTAAAAAAAAACTAATTTCTTGAATTTTAAGTCTCAGAAGAATCAGTATTCTAAATTTGGAAAGCAGAAGTGTTTCACAACAAAACAAGTGATAAATTAATTTTAAAAATCTTGAAAATGCCAGTACCTCTTAGAGGGTGCAGCACTAATTCTCCACAGTCCACATCTTCCCTTAAGAGTTAATAAATCTATACTACATTTTCAGAAGAAGAGAAAGGGAGAAATAGAACTCTTCATGACACCACAGCCATTTGAGATCCTGTTAAGAATGCACATTCCAGCAGGACCAAGCCCAGAACGCTGCACCAGCAGTAAAGACCAGCAAACAGGCTGCACTTCATAACAGCATTTTTCATTTGCATGAATTTCTGAATGAAAAGCCAAAGCTTGTGGCTTGTGCTGCAAATTTGTTTAGACTACAGAATATTTTTCAGAGCAATGACATATATTCCATCTATAGTTAAACATGTATGTGAATGGAGGTTTAAACCAAAATGATACAGAAAATTACATAATTGACTAACAAAGATTTCTTTTCTGACCCAAGACTTATGTCACAGGGAGCAAAATTTACTTCCATATCATCTGGCAGCACTAGTATTTCTCCCACACAGAACCACAAGTCAGTCCATGCACAAAAGGGAACAGCATCAAAAAAAAAAAACCAAAAAAAACCAAATACCTGTAACCCTCTTCTTACAATTGATAAATGCTATGTACAGAACTCTCAGCAGAGCTGTTTGGAATGGAAATACTGAAGCTATATATAATTCATAACTGTAACTACCTATGCTTTTAAGCATTTTTCTACTTACTCTCATTACTACTTTTTATATTCTATTCAAAATTCTGGTAGTGCTGCAATTTTAGAGACATGGCTGGATCAAATATAACACCATGCAATTGTCACTTCAATATTAAATCAAACAACAACCTATTTTACACCTGAAGGTCATTATTGTCACAGTGACCTAAGTAAGACTGTGACCCAAGGAAAAAATGTGCCTTCAGTGAAGTTCAAAAGCAATCAGATTTATTTCATTAAGAAGTTTTCTACAGTCCTTGGACTTAATCCACAGAAATCTGAACTAAAGAGACCTAAAACCTATTTATGGCTCTCCAGTTCTCAAAATAAAAAATTGCACCAAGCATTTATTTTCTTCATTCCACATAAAGAAAAATACAGTCTTTTCACCTGCAACGGTTCCTTTAGAAATAAACCTAGGCACAGAACATCAGACTATGTGGCTCTTACAGAACTTGGACAGCATGCACAGTCTAGTGATTTCTGCCATCAGACTCCCATGATGGTGATTTTTAATACTGCAGTGTCTTCTCTAACCCAAAACCTTGAGGACTGCATGGCATAATAATCGGAATGGTAGGCAACAACTGTAGTAGTAAAAAAATTAAAGAGTACTTAGTAATCATCTATAGGTCCATAGCATAAATCTCAAGCCATGCTATCAATTCACCTGTGAGTTCTGCCTCCACAGTTTTACTCTGTTTTCTAAGCTCCTGTAGGATGCTCAGTTAATGTGCTTTTACAATGGCTCCAGCCTAGGATGAGAGCCGTTGCAAGCAGAGAACCAGCAACACTAACCTTTGCTCTGTTTTTGTGTAAGGAACACCATTTCTCAGGATGGGCAGTCAGTGCTGGGCCAGTTGCTGTACTGGGAACCTACAAAGGACCTCTCTTCCCAGTGCGTTAATTTCCAAGATGTCTTCAAGAGATTTCAGCTGAAGTTTTATTTGCTTTCTGTTCATTATTTATTAAGGACATTAAGAAGCGTGCTACCTTAAGAAGCACCAAAAGACTGAGGCAATCATCATTATGTCATTGTGTGGTCTAGTTCAAACAGCTGCTTGACCTCCTCAGTGCTCAGCAGAAGCCCAGCTGGTCTCTGCACCACCTTCAAAATGGTCATTTTGCAAAACTGCACTAGAATGGGATCCACCAGTCACTCCAAGGGGACTCCACTGAACTGTACAGATCTAAGAAAGCAAATGCATCCAAGCATGAACCTTCTGTGAGGATTTATAAATCATCCCCAGGTTACTTAAGTGAACCACGCAGTGATTTACCTCTTCAAGTGCTGTAATGTATTTCTAAGAGTAAAGCAAGTTCTATCATTACTCCATTGAAGTGGCAAAATATAAAAAATTATGACATAGCAAGCGTATTACATATGCATGAAGTGTTCCTGCTTGCTAGGATAACACTGTACATGATGGTTGGAATTAATTTTCCAACTAGAAGACAATGTTGTTAATAAAGCGTGGCAGAAAAAAATCAATTATGTTGATTTAAAAATCAAGTAATGTCTTTGTGTAGCAATCAGATACAACTTCAGTAATGAGTGTGTTATCATAACCCACGAGAAACAAATAGGCATTTTCGGTGTAACAGTGAAAGAAACCTTTCCTGGCTCAGGCAAGCAAATCAAGTGGGATTTTCAGAAACAATTTGACTCTGAGCAGGACAAAAATCTCAGAGAGCGTGAGCCATGTGGCTTCACGGCCTCAAAGAGTGTCTGAAGTCACACACTCTTTGTGTAGGAAAAATAACACCTGCCTCTTTTGGTCCACAGCTTGCTTTCCTGAAGAGAGACACCATATCTCACCTAGAATGGGTCTGTCCAAATACCATTTACTGGCCCATTTAATCCTAGCACAAAGGCTCTATGCCGATAGCGTAAGGAGGCTGTACAAGGGAGGATGAAACAAAGGGAAAGAGGTGGCATCACCTAGTAGAGCATTCCCACCACCAAAGTAGATGATGTCTTCTGACAGGAGCAGCAGGCAAGGAGGGGTGGATGGCATTCATCGGTTTTCAAAGGTTGAAACAGGAGATGAGTTTGAGGATTAGGGATTGACAGAAGTGAAAATTCACTGGAGAATCAGTCACAGAATTGCCTCTGTACAGACTGACCGGAGGCATTTCTGAACACCACAAAGAAATGAAGGCAAACAGGTGATTACTTCTACCTAGTGCTATTCCCAATAGAAAATCACACAGACACACCCCACACAGCATCACAAACTCCTTCCTGCACACAGAGGGTCAGACACCTACTCACACCCATGCCCACTGCCCTTCAAGACAGTCACAATTTCTTTTCAGCTCCTCCAGTAAAACCATCTCGTATCTCTATCTGTTATCCAAGCCTTCCTTTCCCCCTACATCCCCCATGTCCTTCATTTCAGTATCCAGGCCAAACAACTCTTTATGCAGCCAATATCCACTCCAGACCCAAGCAGCTCTTCCACACATCCCTGCTTAGGCACAGTGCTCAGCTCTTACTGTTTTTCCTCCTCCTCTTCCTCTGCCCACTCTCACATCCACAGCCAAACTCTCACTTCCCCTCTTTTAACACAGTTCTGTTCATCTGCCTGTTTGGCTTCTGTAGGAAATACCACTCACACACCCCCAGTGCCCCAAAGGTAAAGGCAGGCATTAAGAAACAGCTTGAAATAGAGGAAAGCCAAAGGTTTTGGTCTTGTCCTGAAGTATATCTGAAAGTCTGCAATGCTGCAATTGTTTTGAAGAATCTTAAAATGTATTCCCAGCAAAGCCATGCATTACTGAATTTCCTGACAGAAGCTTTTAGTTATTCTTTTTAATTCCCAATAGCTGGTATGTTTCTACAATGGTATGCACGTGTCAGACAGTTAATGCTATTAGCTCCTAGGTACCCAAATGGTTAAGTCATTAGCCATAACCTGAGCCTGAGATGCAAAAGGTGGGAAGAGACAGAGCAGAATCTTTCAGATCAATCTGAAAATTATTTTGAAAACAATCTTTGACACAGTAATGCTCCAAAAGGTGCTGCTGACTAAAGCAAGCTTTAATAAACAATGCAGGAAAATCATTTACTGTGTGACTTATCAGAAACCACTGTGCACTTCAGAGTGGGCAGACATCTGTTACATCTGTTTCAATGAAAACCCTCAAGGAATATTCTGCAGGTTGGCACCACAGCTGAATGTTATAATGTCAAATATGAAGCACATAACACCACAGGGTGTCCAGGGATATGGAAAGGCAATCCAAAGGACTGCCCTAGTTTCTGTTAAAAATAGGTCAAAGAGCCGGCATAATCAAAGTCTGGCAGTGCATACTAATTACAGGCAGCGTGTCTTACACTTGCATTGACTGGAAGCGACTCATACACAATCTTATTAGCTAAATACACAAGAAACCTTTTCAGATATCTAATATTTGAAACAGAAATGTAGATTTCCTATCACTACAAGAAATTGGTTTTACTCTGGGTGACCTATCAGATTAATTCCCAGCTAAATCAATAACCAGTGGAGACATACTTTCCAGGTAATGCTTTAAAATTCATTAATACATATTTGCTGAACTAATAAACAAATATTTTACACTATGAATATCAAATTACTTGCAGACATTAATTACAGGACACGGGATTGCTGACTAAGTGCATAGAAAACAACCTGTGATAGCACTGGTGGAGAGGAAATAGAGAGAAGATTTTGCACATTTTTTAGAGGAAAAATAGAGCAATTAGAAGACAAAAATGTGTCAATTCCTAGAAATTAATACAAATCCTCAACAACATCGCATTTAAGTCTAATCAACAAATTCCTTTTAGTTTGATCAGAAAGAAGCATAGGAAGAAAAATGTTACTGTATCCCTGAGATAGACCATCACTTTTTTAGCTTCAGTCACAAATTCCTCTACATATCCATGCTTCGGGAGTTGACAATGGTATTGGAAAAGGCTAAGAATTTCATTTTGCAGTTTATACTAAAACAATAAATGAACTGAGCTGTTAAACAAGGTCTCTTCCAGAGACCTCAAACAACCTCACAAATGAACACTTGCAATGAAATAAAAATCTTGACTCTGACAGTGATGTGATGTAACAATGATTTCACAGTTAGATATACACAACTCACCCATTGCAACATTATTGACTTGGCTGGATCACATCTCCTCTTCGATCTGTTCATCCTACCAGAAGACTCTGAAATAGCAATAAAGTATTTACTAAGCAACAAGATTATGGATTTCTGCAGTCTAAATAAAGATTGCAAACAAATGGTCTCAGAAAACTATTTACCGTGACAAATATCTCTCCATTTTGAAAAAGAGGAATGAGAAACCACAAGTTTTTCTACATCACTGTGGAAATAGCACAATTTTAGCCAAACAACAAATGTGTTTCAAAAGCTTGTTTAGTTGTGCACAAAGGAAGGCTCCCTCTTCCTGCTTTAATGCAAACATTCCAGATACAGCTAATATGTAAAACTCATTAATAGCAATTTGCTACTCAACACGGTAGAACAAGTTTATAAACCAGAAAATACGCTTGTCCTTTCAAATGAACGGATTTCCCAATTATAGCAGAGGCCTCACTCAGCAACACAAAGAAACTTCCTAGTTTTCTCAAACAGTTTAATTTAGGAACCAGTAAAATAATCTAATTTGCTTATAATCTTTATAAGGGTAATTTTTTTTTTAACAATTGGATAATTCTATCTTTTAAGTTTTAAAAAAACCTCCTGTCTCAGCAAAGGTCTTGTGGTGAAGAGGGCTGTTGATTGTGTTTTGCAATCGATAATGGAGAAGGAGCTGGCTGGAGCACTATTTGCCCAAGAACATAACTGAGCAGTACTTGTCAAGAAATTATTGTGTTAATCTCGGGCATTTAAGTTCGATACAATAGGATTAACAACCATTTTTCAAAGTTGTTTTTCCCACGGTATTAGGTATTTGCAAGATATATAGAAAAATGCTAGTGCAGGAAGTTGTACAGACAGGGTGAGAGGGTATTGTGAGTATTTGCCATGGCAAAATCAGGCAGGTACAGTTGTCACTGGTACTAAGCATCTTGTGCTGGCTTCATCCTGTTCAAAATTGTATCAAAGCAGCAAGACATTGCAAGGCTTTTGACCCAATAATTGTTGGTTCCAAGTCAGGTTCTTCTGACAAACACATCAGTCCTGAAAATCCAATCATCCCTCCAGCAGGATTTTGCTGACAGCATGGTCAGATGCATGGGGAAAGACAACTCTTACTTGTAATAAGTGAAAGTGTATGGATGGAGTAAGTACATTAAGAAAATTTAGAGAAGTGTCTGCAAGAAAGCTATCAATTTATCAAATATAAAAATTCTGCAGTCAGAGAACATGTGAACTTGATAAAAATGTCTTTAGATTTGTCTATCTCTTTTTACAAGACTCACATCATAATTTCAAATTACATCATTTCCAACTAGTTTAGTAAATCTAGATAACCTAAAGGAAAGAGACAGACAGTGGAGACATAACAGCATGGTATGGAATGAAGGCTGCTATCAGCAGCATTTCCTGTACCAGAGGGCAGGTCACAAAAGTTATTTGAGTGTTAATAAAGTCTAGAGGAATACTGATAGAAATACTTGCATTTCAGAAGCAGAGAAACACATTTTTATGAGACAGTCAATTCTGCTGTATAAATAATGGCAGCCTCTTCAATTTTCTCATGACAGCATCGATCCTGGGAGGCAGGTTCAGTAGGAGATTGATTGGTGAAGTATTACAGTTATACACCAATCTCTCATTCAATAGAGGTTATCTAAAGCTTACGGCTTAGTCTGCTGAAACCAGCAATCCAGAGAGTAACTACTACAAACTGTCTGGTACCGACAGCGCAAGTAACAAGTTGCTGGTGAGCAGTCCTGAAGTCCCTGTAATTCAAAAAACAGCAACTATCCTAATTGCTCATCTCCATGTTTCCAAGGCACAGTGTCCTTTACCATTATTTATCGCACATTGTAAGAAAGATGGAAGAGGAAAGCACATTGTAGTCAGATTCTGGCAGTACTCTTCAAACAGAGGATTCTTTCATGAGCACTGTATTAGGAACAGTTTGGAGTCAATCAAAGCACTGTATCTGCACACTTATAAGCTCAGAAAATACAGTCACACACACATTGCTGTTTTTCTTGACCTTTGCCACAGACTGATGAATTCTCTGCAAGTGTGGCCCAGCTTATATAATAAAACTGTACATATAAGAGGAAAAAACCCCAAACCCTCAGAGCCAGTTTCACACCTGACCAGTCCACCATAGCTGAACACTGCATACAAAAATTTGCTGCATAAACCAGCTTAGTTTCTTACTTTAGGAGATAACTAGACCTTGTATCATGTGAAAATGACTATCAGACACTACTGAACACAAACACAAATCAAGAAACCCACAACATACTTTTTTATTATTATTTATATAACATAGAAATTGCCACAAATATTTTCCTTCTTAAAAAGAAAACCTGGAAACAAGAGTTGTGCCCTGCAACTAAGATTATGGGAAACTGGTTTCCTCTTTGATATTAATTAATGCTAAATGAAGTTTCACTCCTACACGATGAGCAGTTACAGTATTCCTTAAGTGAAAGCCTCTGTCCAAAGCAGATTTTTCTGTCCAATCCCCCAAAAGAAATAAGTCTTGGGCAATCATACTACACATGCACTTGTCCAGCTATCTGCTCTGCTAGCAGCTTTTCAACACATTGACCCATTTGAGTTCCATTTGCTCTTTCAGAGTATTAAAATTCTACTAGTTTCCCAGAAAATTGGCAGCTACTCAAAAGAAGACAAGGAAAGAGACAGATGCATAATTTTATTTTCAGGCATTTAACTCATTCCCCTGTCAGAAACTGCTCCTCTATACAAGCATCTGAAGAGCCCAATAGTCCAGGGACAATAGGCACACAACGCCAGGCTCAGGGCACTCAGAAAACTTCTGGCCAGGTCCAGGAGCAGCGTCCCCATAGCCACACGCTCACCACTCTTCATGCCCTGGGGTTCCCTTCAGCACTGCTGAGACACTTAAAGGAGAACGCAACTCCCACAGACTGATCTCGGCTTATTGGTACCTACCAATAGGTGCCTGTTTTAAAATAACATCTTTTCTTTCAAGAATCTGGAAAAAAAAACAGGCAGGTGCAAAGTATTTCTTATGCAATTTGTAAAATCTTACATATTTTAATTGAGATACAAAAATCAAAATCCACAAGCCCTTCTCCAAGTGGTATAGATACTCCTATATATTAAGCAGTGGAAAGATACTTGACCTGGTTCCATTTATGAGTTTTTACTACATCTTCAGAACTCCCAGATGTACCAATGTACTTGTTTCAATGTACTGCTCGTTTTATCAATATTTGAGGCCTATTTGGACAATTTTTTTTTATCTTTCCATCACATGAGCAATGTTGCCTTCCAATGTCAAATGCAGAGCAGTGCTTCTGTACACTATCTTTAAAAATTCAGGCTCACTTTTCAAGCAGGACTGACTAAAAACCAGCAACAAGAGTAAAGCCTTAAGACAATACCTGAAGTTACACACACAAAACATTGAAATTCTGATAATGTAAGCCTTAAAATAAAAATCTGATGTCTCATAACTAAGTCATGAGACCTCATCAGCTCACTACAACAGTCTCAATGCTTCCCCTAAAAGCTGGGCTGTCTCCAGGGAGCCATCTTGCTAATATTCCTCAGTAGAACATAGTCTGAGCACAATTGCCGCTAATTTTACTTACCTCATTTACTTGGTATCTCAGATTTTTATAATGGTTGGCACTTCTGATGCATTTTAATATGGTTTAAAAAGGAATCAGGCTGAATAAAGAGAAGAAAATGCTATTGTCTCCTTTCCCTGTGTAGCTGAAAATCTAGCTTCAAGACCATTTTTCTGGCAGAGCTACCAGTTTTTCACACAGGTCCCATTCCTGAAGATGGATACACTGCAGTTCAGTACAAGGAATTAACTGGTACCAGAGCACAGTGTACTCCAGCGATATTTCAAAAGCACAGCCAGATCCTGGGCAGCCTGTGGACAGGAGAGATGGTAAGATGCCTCACAGCTGAAGGCAAGGAAGACCCCTGAGTCTGCAATTGGGAGAGAGTAGGATCTGGAAAGGACAGGACCAAGTTTCTTGGAGGGTGCTGCAACACAGCCTGAAGAGAAGCCACGCAGAGAGGCAGCTGTAGGTGGACAGAACCACCATGGCAGAAGCCCCAGCTCAGAGTGCAGGACACACCACAAAGGAACACTAAAGGATTGTATGGAGGGGAAACGTGCAGGATGGACACTTGAGTTCCTTCTCCTCGCAGCAGCCATCATCCCCTCTCCACTGGAATGGAAGTTCCTGCTCTAGCAGCAATGGCTGTGACCTCTGCAGGCTGTTCATTGTGCTCACACAACCGTAGGATTCAAAATTAGCAAATGAATATTTAATCAATTAATATCAGGCAAGTGTGACAGCCTCAGATAAGCCAGTCTTTTCCACAGCAGGAAATCACCGACATTTCATTAAACAGAGCATATTTCCATGCACACCTCATGTAAAACAGAAGTAATAAAACAAAAGGAAAAATAAGCCCATTTCCACAAACTCCTCTAAAGGATTTTTTTTTTAACGTATAATACAACAGTATCAAGCTTTTGGTAGCTATCTATGAAAGAAAAATGAAAAGCTGTAAATTATTTCAGTTTTAGATTTTCTGAAAAGGAGATTACCCCACACTTCCCACGGTTTGTCAAAAAAGCCCCAAATTCAGATAATTGTCTCAAATTCACCCCCTGGGTAATTCTTCTGCTGTCAGAGAGCAGCAGTAGGAATGCTAAAACTTTACAGCTCCATTACCCCAGGTTAAATGCTCTGTACCTGTCCAGAGCTGCAGCAAGTTCCTTACATGAGCAGAACTGGCTGACCCTGCCCAGTACACGTGCTCTGATTTGATACCCCAGGGTGGGAATATTTGCAGTACCCAAGTCGGGCACCTCTACCACAACCCTTTCCAACAACTAGATTTTCCAGAAGCTCCTCCTCAAGCACTTTTCCTTCCCAGGGAAGGAGCTGGGAGCTCTCTGGATTCTCCCAATGCTCAGGTATGCCCCTGGAAGGAGGTTCTGGGTGCACTGCAGGCTTGGAAGTTCTTTCTCCACTCACAGAGATTGGTGGGAAAAGAAAAACAATAAATAAAAAAATAAACAAATAAAAGTGGACATTTCTGTTGCCACCACATACACACACTGCAGACACAATTACTGAACCAAAAGTAGCATCAGTAAGATTTTCAGCAGAAGACAAAAGTTAATCGGCTCTGCTTTGACACACCAGTTTCCACAGAGCTCTCCAACAGGCTAAATTACAGGCTATAGAAACAGGTATGGGTGGCCTGTCAAGAGCGTGTTTTTAAGAGTTTTAAGAGTAAAGGATGCAAAACCTTGTGCAGATACAAAACCTCACCAGTTACTTTTCACTGAAGCTCAGGGCTTTTAGCTTTTCGGAGATAATTGGCTTCACTTCCCAGAGTGGATTTAAGCATGCTTATTTCCATGGATCATTTTTTATCAGTAATTACTGTCCATCCCTGCGTACAGTTTTCACCTTACACAGCATTAGAAAGTCCATGCTGCTGTTAGTGTGTGGCAAGGCACTGATCTCCCAGTTCACCACCTTCCTAGCTCCAAAACCCACATCCTCCAAAATTCTTGCTGATCATGAGCTCATGCAGACCAGCAGTCACCTGTGAGTAGGCTCATCTATTTAATTTACCGCAGAGGGACATGTTCTGCCGAAGAAAAATACCTGAATACTCCCTTTCCAGCATTAATTGGAATTAGTAAAATTCAACAGCAGTACCAGCAACTTTGGGGATAGTGAGTGAGCACTTTGCCAACATTTTCCTGTTTTGTCATTCTCCAATCGTATTCAAAGCAGGATCATGATTGTCAAAAAAAAAATCCTCTCAGTGCAACAAAGCTGTCATATTTCAGTTCCTTAGCAGTGTCCTTTATGGGGTCCCTTGGTTAAAAAGTTAGGGTATAGTGGGAGACAAAGCAAAATATTTGTTTCCTTTTTTCATCCCCAGGAGAAACCAACCCCAACCCATACCTTTTCTATTGGTAAACACATTCTCTTCCAAGAAAAGGAAAAATATATGACTATATTTAAACAAAACATAGCAACCAAGCCAACGGTCCTCTAAGGCTTTACAAATACTCTAAATCCCTCACAGAGCCAGACTTCTTGTTTTAAATTTGACTTTGCAACCTGTGTCTGGATTCTAGCAAAACACGCAACTTCCCCTCTTTGGTTCACGTACTATGATAAGTCTTTTGTTTGGAAATTAGATCCTTTTTAGTATGTATGTAATTAAAAAATTGCATATTTTAGGGCAGGATCGCTGCCCTGCAGGTTATGCATCGAAATTCCTCTACTGCACAGCTGGTAGCCAAGGAGGCTTCTTTTAATAAAATCTAACTTTGCCTTTAGCCTTCCTGTAAATGTGGTATTTACCTTATGTTAACAGTCTTTCAGTGGCGATAATAAATGCACTGCAGACAGAAAAGAAATACAATTCTATACAGCGGTGTATCTGTATGACAAAATAATAGAACTACATTTTTATGTGCAGTAGCATCTGCCAAGTCTGATAAGCAACTGCAAGGAAACGCTTTTTTAATGTATAAATCATGATTCATGAACAACACAGAAGAAAATTTGAATTGTATGGACAAAAACCTGAGCCATACAGTACTCTGGAATTAAATCCTTAGATGTTACTTATCTGCTTTGCAGTGGGCATAGTATCACCTTCAAAGAGAGTGTTTTACTCCAAAAGAAACTGCATCACCAAACAGAGAAAAAGCTTCTTAAATCTGAGTTTGTGCACAGCCTTTCACTCTCAGAAAACAAGTTCTATTTTCCAACTGCAAATTTCCATAAAAATATTTCCCATGCAAGAAATTATCATACAGTGTATCTCAATAAAAACATTCAAACCAATAGCTTGGAATTCACCATATTGCACTTCAAATTGTAAAATTCCATTGAAGCTGGGAGGAAACACCTTGACTGCACTCAAAATCATTATTAAATCCTCTGAATGTAGAGTTTATATCTAAGGGCGAAAAATATGCCACAATATTACCCTCGAAATTAGGGCAAGAATGCCTGGGACACAAGAAACCGTATAGCAAAATACATTATTAGCCCTCTGCCAAGCCATAGCAGGCTGAGGTATCTTAAACTTTATTTAGCAAGAGAAGATCTTTTTGATGCAGATTCAGTTTGCTCACACGGTAGGTTTTTTTGCAAAGAAGTTATTCAGATTCTCCAAAAGGAAGAGGTACAGACACCACTCTCTCTCGTGCAAACTTTAGACCTATTATGGGAACAAATAGCAACTGTGCCTCTTCCTTTCCGCTTAAGCCCTTCTTGCCTAACAGCAAGAAAGAGAAGAGAAAGTGTAGTTTTCTCCAGTAAGCGGCCAAAATTCCATGCCTGAGGGCCCAGACTAGTCTCTCCAGCCCTGGGAGGAGCAGCTTCACTCACTAAATGAAAAATAATTAGCAACAGGCACTAAAGAAACCTCAGAATTTTGTAAGCATAAAACTTCTCAGGATGAATCTCAGGCATTTATGCTTTTGGGAGTTGGTAACACTAATCCAGCTACTTAAGCCTCTGAGTACTTCTGAAAAGTCATTAGCATAAGCATATGACAGGTATATAGACACTCACAACAAATACTGAAACAAGCATAAAAATCAGCCAAAAGGGCTCTGTTCATTTACATGATTTGCCAATACCTCTAAAGTGTGTCTTGCAAGTTGTAGAAATGCCAGAACATACTTTCAGTGGTGGATGACACTGAATGTTCGATCCTAGCTCTTTAAATCCAGAATACACTTAATTTATAAATACAGTACATAAGGCAAACACCCCTTTTAGCTAAATGTATTTCAAATATATGGGCAGTTTATGATTTTAAAAATATTTTTATGGGAATACAGACTTAGAAATATCTTAACCTATAATGCCAAACTCCTGTAGCTCAACTTTTACCAAAAACATGAAATTGGAGGTACCCCAGCCATACATTTATATATGAAGGATGCACTGATCCCTCAAGTTAGCAGTTGCAAAATCAGCTGCTTTGCACAAAATTCAAAGCCAGGAGGACTAAAAAGTTCAGTGTAAAACATTCAAGTGGATGATTGGTGATGACCATCTCATTCCCTATGGTATTGCTTTTGAAAGGCCAACAAGTGATTCCCAGTCATTTGTCTCTCTTGTAGTTCAAGTTCAATCCTATCAGAAGCTCCTACTTTAATATTTATGACTCAGTCACAGGAGACTGGAGCTCAGCTGTCCATTTCTGTTCAATTTCTTCCCCGCCACTGCCAGAGATACAGCACCACTCTGTATCTACCTCACCATTAGGTGGCAATGCAGCAACGTCCATCCCTCTCCTCATGGTACAGGGGCTGACCACCCACTTCCCTGTACTGCTGGCAAAGTGCATCAGAATAGATCCAACTGTAAAAACCAAAAATGCTCAGTTTTTGTGTGTGGAGGGTAGTTTTGGTGGTTTTTTCTCCCATAAACATTATCTGAGTTTCTAAGAAATCTGATCTACAATTCCATGTCCCAAATATTCCTGTTGTAGTGTGATAATTATTTCTACCTTCATTTTGCTCACACAAGTAGCTATCAAGCAAGGGCACTCTGATAGCATGTCTGAAGGGCAGGCAACAGTCTAGAACATTCAACAGATGCCTGAGAGCTGGTAGGGCCCAGTTCTCCTACAGACCATGGAAACATGAGGAGTCACATCAGTACAAAACCATCAGGCAGTGGTCTCAGTTATAACTGAAATCTCCTCCTAACTCCATCACATCAGCTGGAGAAGGCTTATTGCAAAGCAAGGAGCAGCAGTGATCACACAAGTTTCATCACAGGCTAAGGGTTCTCACTGCTCCTCAATGTCACAGACAATGTACAGGACTAACACAGATCAGACTGTTTAGATCACCAAGCACTAACTTGGTTCAACATCTAACTTAAACCAAAAAGGAGCTTGAAATGTTTGTTTCACTTCAAGCCTTCTCCTGTTCTGCCTTATCTCTGTATTTATAGCCTAAAAGTTCAGGAAAGGATGTTTAGGACATATATGATGAACTTTAAATAAACCTAGGAGACTTGTCTTTTGCTTAGAAATCCAGTGATTTCACAGAACAAGAGGAGAGACGCTGCTCCATCCCAGGAGCAGAAGGCTGATACAGAGGGTGAGAGCACCTACCCCTCTGTCCTGCCAAACTACTTAGCCCAGACAAGATTAAAATTTAGTCCCTGAGGCTTCTTATAAGACCTCATTTCCACAACACCCAAGTGCAGCTTTCCTTAACACCACCAATATTTAAGCCTTAAAAAAAACACAATGGATATGTTTTAGAAAGTCAATTTTGCAGTTACCAGGAAAAATTGTCAGAGCCTTGAGGGAGTTTAGGGGGGAGTTAGCTTGACCAGGAAATCATGTTTCAAATCTGTCAGGCTGAACTGGGAAACAAGACTGTCTCCTATGGGGGGGTGGGGGGAATGTATTCTGAAGGTTTAAAAATCCATATTTGATTAAGAAAATACTTTTTTTCAACTGAAAGAGTAACTTGGTCAACACTTGAATATCCTGGATTTCTCTTTTTCTTTGTGTCGCTTCGTTGCATTTGTAGTGCCAGAAAAGTAGCTTTTAACTAAGCAACAGCTGGAGTCAGACTCTGGGAAATAGTGTGTTTTCATCTATGCTTGGTCTGACTCCTAACCACACCACTTCCTCTAGACAGAATCAAAGTGTTTTACATCACAGGGTCACAAGCTATGACATATGTAAGTGCTCTGCAGGAATTCAACAAAAGCATTTGCAAATAGAAAGGACTGGGAAAAACTGCTTCCAATAAGTCTTATTCATTGACTTTAAAAATCCTACAAATTCCACAGTCTGCTTCTTGATTTGTTTGTGGACCACAACGTTGGCCTTTGCATTCAGCTTGTGTTATGAAATTCAGTTGCACCCAAAGCAGAGGCCAACTCTGAAGACCCAACCAAACAGAAGATGTAGCATAAACTCTCTCCCCTTCCTCAGCATGTTTCTGCAGCAATTGGATTCCACTAATTCAGATGGGGCAAACTGAAGATTCAAGCTCTTTGTATCATTTAGGAGAACAAGCACACACCAAAAAAAGAAACATGGGAAAGCCCTGCTTCTTCTACACAATGAAGTTTTAAAATCTCTAGCCTGTAACAGAAATCTCAATTTGGCCCTGCAGTGAAACATGCGCTACCTAAATACAAACTACTAAACTGTAAGTTGTATCTACATCCAAAGATGGCAGCACTTAAATTTTAATCTTTCAAAAATGCTCAATCTGGAGCACAGACATTCCTTTAAACTCATTTCATTGGACATAAGACCATAGAAGTGTTTTAAGGGCTTATCACTGAATTATGCATTATTGATATATTTTCATTTTTATCATCTTTATGCTATTCCTATAACTCAGAAAATATCACAGGTCTAATCGACCCCTCTGTAGGACAGGGTTCAGATGACTCCCAGATCAGTTGGTTTGTTGGGTGTGGCTTTTACTGGTACAAAATTCAGCACAATGAACGAACTCACACCACCATAAAAATCTCTATGACAGGTAGAGAGCAAGGCCAGGAGTGAGCAGATCCTATCTGATCAATAAAGTTCAGATACTTGCTACTTAAAAGCACTAGACACAGCATGCACTACCTGTTCCACAGTGAGTAATGCCAGGGAGAGTGGATTCTGCAAGCCTGGTAATGGCATCCTGCAGCTCCCTTACAAACAACGGGGGAGAAGTTTGAGAGAACACTCTCTAAGCAAAACACTAGTGAAGAAGTGTGAGCATTAAAAGGATATCAATATAAAGACCTTAATTTTTCAGAAAGCACAAGTACACAAAATGGAACCCTGCTTGTAAGCTCAATGCCAAAAGCTACGTTATTCAATTTATAATTACAAAGCAATATGACGCTCACTCGAACTGGGGGATTCAGGTTCAGAGAAACTCATGCCATCTTTATCCTACTTTCTTGTGTCTGCTCAGTGCATTGGGGTATCTTGTAGAAAAAGGTAGCTGTTTACAAACTAATGTCTGTCACACTGCGTATTTCCTATGCTTTCACAAGACTGAACAGCTGTTGGCAGCAGCAGAAAGCTGTTATCCTAGGCAGAAAACAAAAAAAAAAGGGAACACAAAAATTAAGTAACCACTGGGGCAAGGTGACTGAATTTGGCTCCTTGAGACAGCAAAGAACATCTGGCTCATCTCCATGGGTACAAGGACCAAGTGAGGCTGCCAAGGCCTCTGCAAATCCAGAGTTTAGAGCAACAGATAGAATTTCTCAGATAGTGGCTACAGAGCTTAGTTAACATTCAAAAGCTCTAGAATCATGGCTGTATGGCACACAACAAGACACTGTCTGTGAAGAGTCAGGAGAGAGGTTCATTGTACATCCATCCCTGTAACTGGTCCTGTGAGTTTCCCCAGGCATTCATTCCCCAAGCTTTTCACTCCGAGACTCTGGCAGTATCGCAAAAACTGGCTTTTAACTTTTACTACTGAAGCTACAGTTAGGTCTTATGCCAGCATTTTTATTGTACAAAAAGAAGCAACAGAAAGGAAGTTAAGATTATCACCGCCATACATCTGAGCCAAGATGGAACAGAATTTAAGTCAAAAAAGAAATAGCACTGTCACAGCCTTAGGGCTTTCCTCTGCTAACTTCCAAAGGCTGGAGATACACACAGCAGAGATGCTGAGCTTCTCCAGATATTGCAAAAATACCTCCTGAAGAGAAGTGGTAAGAACTCTCTTCAGAGAGGTCATGGCCAGTTCCCTCTGTAATAAGCTGTAACTTGACTAGAACAGTAGAAAAGCCAATGGTTCACACATCAACTGTATTTGAAATAAAATTTAAAAAAAAGAAAAAAAGACAAAAAAAAAAAAGGGCAGCAAGTCAACATTCAGGGAAAAATCAATAAGCCATGTCTTTATCATTAAAAGAACAACAGATAGCATGACCATAACATCAGTACCTCAGAAGGCCACATCTCAACCTGAGATGGAGGACCACCTTGCTTTTTAAGAAAGTACTGCCCACAGTTTGTTCCCTTAACAGACAAATAGAGCATGGGTTAAAGGCTTTTCCACCAGGTCCAGAAGAGGTAGGGTACCACAGCCATGCAGCACCTCCATACTGAGGTCCTTAATAAAACTACACAAACACACAGCACTCCACTGCCATTACAACAGACTCCCAGCATTTTCACAACACGTCTCCTAAGAGCCAGAATCATGCAGTTAAATAGGAACCACAAAAGAGCACAGTATAGACCCTCTCGTGCTCTCACACCTTGCTACAAACAGCCAGGCTGGCTTACACCAAATCACTGACAGTACCAGGTGAGAAAGGGAGGTTTGGGCTACAGTGAGCAGTAAAGGTGCCCTTCCCTTGCCCCTGCACCACAGCAGCCTCAGGGCAGGGGAAGAGCCACAGCACCACAGGAAAGGCTGCAGCTTACCTAGCCCTGCCCTTGCCACCATCCCCTAAGTATTGAAATCCCATCTGGTCCCCTAAAGAGGTGAAGAGCCTTACTCCTGCTTTGCTGCACAATAGTTCTGGAGATTTCTACCATCCATCTCCCTCAAAAAATGTCACTGACTGTCACAGCAAGAGCTGGATCTAACAGAGATTCCCAAAAGCACTCTTCTCATTGTTTTTTTCCAGGGGAGCCAAGACACACACTACAAGTCACTTCCAGTTCCCGCTGTATCCATGAGACACTGTATAATTTAAGGCACATCATAAAACAAAACCCTAGAGATGACAAGTTCAAAGCAGGATGCTGAACTTTAAAACAGAGGTTCATCTGGGTTTGCGCTCAGTTCTTATTCTTTGTATTGTTAAAGCACAGGGGAAGGTGGGAGGAAAAGTTGTGAAAACGTTAAGGGGAACGAAGAGGAAAAGGCACAGCTGACAGTAAAATGACAGAGCTTAATTCTGCCAGATTGTCTGTAGGTGCAAAAGATTTTGTTCAGCTCTGGGAGAGCCTAGGTTTTGAATTGTTTTTAACTCCTTCTTCAGCATATCAGAACAAAAAAAAAAACATTTGGAGCCCAATTGACTAATTTATTTTTTTTTATTACCCAAGCAAATGAACCAGACTTCCAACAATACAGGCTGATGGACTCTGCAGACACAAAAATCAATTTTTCTCCCTGTTATTGGTCACCTCTGCCAAGTTAAATTCATTGCAGATTTTTTGCATCTGCATTTTAAATCCTCAGATATAAGTGTTCATATTGCAAAGCAATAAGCATCAGAGCTGCAGAGTGGGACAAAGAGCTACAGCCACTATATTGTGAGCAACAAGGTGCAGATCTTTGTGTTACAGGTACAATCTTCCGTGTAATATCTCTGTATCGCTCTGCAGCAGGGCAGGCACCAGTCTCCCAGCTAGTAGCTGAGTTCTTCATTTCACCTATATTTTCTCAACTACTTGCTAAAGCAGTGAACCAGATGAAGCCGGTTTGCACTGCCTATGACAGGATATTAGCTGTTGAGAGGCTGCATACATTAACTGCCAGAACAGATGAGTGCTTTAACACTTACAAATCACAGGAGGGGAAGAATAGAGCAAGAAGAGATCATTCACGTGCTCCTCTCTTAGATATGCTGATATCTTATCAGCTCACCACAGACAAGCCAGATGTGGAGGTGAGTGGAATTCAAGTAGGAAAATAGAAAAAGCTTAACCTGACTGCAAGCACAGACCGCAGGAGTGCAAACTAGAGTGCTCTCAGAGGTGTTTAGCTCAAGCACTACAGAAATTCCAGCTGTCATAAGCCTCAATCATATATGGAAATTAAAACTCAATCCCCTGGTGAAAAAACATCGGAGGGTCACGGAAGGCACAACTTCCTTGATTCAGTGCAGGCAGAGATCTTGCCTTGTTACTCACATTCCTTAATGGCAATCTATTACTGGGGAAATGACATGAATTCTGCTTAATCCCTATCTTGCTGCATATTGCTATTTGCTCACACAGGAATTTCCATTTGTTTCAGCCTTTCACGAGGTTATTCAAGGGACAGTGCAAAACCTTAAAGGAGAGCTAAGAGATCATTCTTCCAGAAGCTCCCTTATAGTAGGAAAAAATAAAGTATCTACTGCCTTTATGGACTAGATAAAGGCTGAGGTTTCCCATACACACATAATGTTTGTTTAAACGACTACAGTAACTTTACATTTGAGGAAACACATTTATTTCTGTATATAAACAGAATGACAAAAGATTAAGGACAGCTGTGCATCTGTTTATCCATAACATATACACTATTATCTGACTTGGGGTAAACAGACATTTTAACCTCTCCTTCAGCACCTGATCTATCATTGCTTTCATACTCAAATGCCTTCCTGCTGCTGCTTGGGCAGCGATGAGGAATAGGACTGTTCACATCACACCGCAGCAGCTGGGGCAGGGAGGGGGTAAAGCTCTTCTTTACTCAATCTCACTTCACTCTGCATCGGTTTGTTTCTTCCACTTCATAAAGAGTCCCCGCTTCAAGTGCTGAATCACTTGTGCACAGTGAAAAAAAAATAAAAATTAAGAATAAACACAAATTCCTTCAAAGCCAATGAAAAGGGGAAAGACTCATGTATTGCTGGGATTAGACTGAAATCAAATCCCACTGTGACTCGATTCATTTATTAAAAAGTAAAAGATGCAGCTATCAGAGCCATCATGGCTTTCTGCAAACAGTCAGCTTGCACCTCACTACCCTAGTCTTGTCACTGATGTCCACGGGGTATGTGAGGAGTGAGAAGCTATTAGCCCAAAAGGGCGGTAACCAGTGTGGTTCCCACAAGCACAACTACGAGCACTCAGGGATCGTGGAAGCAGCCAGGTACAGAAAGCAGGAGACTGTGCTTGGTGCTCCCAGAGCACGTTCCATGAGGACAGGAGGCGACCATGGGGCCAGGAGCTGGGACTACCCTTTGTGTGTCCTCCATATGAGGGCTGATTCACACAAGATACTTGGATATTTACAGCCACAGCAGTTTAACCACCAGAAGAATTCACAACTTTCTGAATCGTTGCAGTCAAAAAGAATATTCAATGCTGGGGGAAGGATAAATTGCTCTACTTCAATACTTTCTAATATAAGATTCTGGGCATTACCAAAAGAAAAGGGTCACTTTTAAGTATAAAAAGGACTAATGAAAACTGGAACAAACCATTTGCCTTCAGATACAGTTTCTTTAAAGTTTATGTGTTTCTCAACTTTCTTTTTTAAGTTTTAGCTCAGTCAAAAATAAGATTTCCTTTTTTTGCAGTCAAATATTAACACAGTTTTAATAGCCAAATTGATGCAAAAATTGTGGCTGAATCAGGGAATAGAATGACAGCACATCCCCCTAACAGAGATGTGGAAAAAGAAGTCCTAAAAATCTCTAAATAGGGAGAGGGAAAGTAATTAATTCCACATTTCCCAAAACATTTTTTTCAGTGTGTTGGTTGGGCTATTAAAAACACAGTTATTTATAGAAACCTATAGGACTTGTGTGAAAGGAGACCTTGTTAGGAGAAGTAGTATTCATTTTGGATTGGTCAAATATAATGTATGCAGTGCTTTTATACCTGCAGGGCATTTCCTCAGGGTAGAGCCAACACATTAGAATGCAGAATTTTGCAGTTTACAGTCTCCCTCTTCCATATTTCTAAAGGTTAGTCTTCCCCAGAGAGGAAAGGGACAACAGAGAACCCAAAAATAATTAAAACATGGAGCCACTGACTGACTAATTCCCCTTCAAAAAAGGCAGATACATATATATACACACACACATATATATATAGCTGATTACACGTATTGTAAGCAATAACATTCTCTTCTTAGAGGAAGAGACCATACACAAAGACCCTTGAGTCTTTGTCTTGGTGCTTTCATTTTTCCCTCCATTTTTTTGGTAGATGGCATTGTTTTTTCGTGGATATTTAATCTGTAACTTCAAATTTTGCCTAGTGTAATTTGAAAGTGGAAAAAGACACAACAGGGTACACGTCTATAAAATACTTGCATGCTTCCCATCAACTGTTAACTAAGTTTGTAGGTCTAAACTTGTAAAAGGGGATGCGCCTGCAGTTCTGTTAGCTGACACTCTGTAAACCCCTGCTCAATGCAGAAGGAGCAAGCCCAAAATTCCATCTTGATTTTGTCTGCAAGACAAACCCTTCCACAAACCATCAGGATGAAAGAGCAGCTTGTCTTTGTTCCCTTGTATTTACAATGCTGCCAACAAGAACAGATGCAGATAGAACAAGGATGCTGGGGGACAACACTGGGAGCAGGAAAACACGCTGCTCCGAGCAGAGCAGGGCAAGGACGGCTGCACCAGCCATCAGGGAACCTGCACCTGCCTTGTTTACATACATTAGAGCATTTCTTTGTTTATCAAGGCACTGAAACCACTACAACTCTGAGAAGCCCATGCAGTTAGAAGATATCTAGATATCAGCTTATCAATATATGTAAATTTCCTAATTACTTCCAGTAATTACTTCTATTTAATTACTCTGTTTGGGTCTACAGAAAAGCTAAGGAGCTTCCCCTGTCCAAGACATTCTGAAAAACTCTGAAAAACCTGATTCATATTTTGAACCAGGAACATGGTAAAACAACATCAACATGGCATTAGTGGAGTGTCAAACAGGACTCCTGACCTTCTAGTCAAAACCCTTTTTTAAGCCCTGATGTCAGTTATTGCAGTGCAAAGCCTTTTCTTTTTTCTGCTCGTTGATGTCTGTTCACACAATTTCCTGCTCAATTCTCCTTTCCCTTCCACCATTTTTCTCTCCTACTTTTTACTGAGAGAATAAAGGTGCAGGCTGCTCTAATTTCTTCCTTACTCAGCCACCAATTTATACAAAGCTTATAGAAGCTTATCTTCTTGAACACCTCTACCCATCTGTCCACTCTGATTAAAATTAGCCAATAAGTGAAGTAGGATGTGGGTCAAGGACCTGTCAGTGGGACAGAAAAAAATCCCAAGTTATTTATATATTAAAAGAAAAAAACTTAATAAATTCAGGGAAACAGGAAACTGAGTCTGTGTCTATAATTCTCACAGATCACTCAGCTGCTTTTACTTGAAATATTTTGTTCATTCTTAGTCAGGTGCGTATCCTGTAGAAATGCGGACTTCTCAAGAAAGGATTAAGAACCTATAATAACAGGGTCACAATCTTGAACAGAAATGCAGATAAAAGTCAGGATAAGTTTTTTGTTGCCCATAGCACTCCTAAAAATCCCAACCAGCAACCAAGGAAGCAGCACTCCAGGTGTTAGCACGCACCATCAACAAGATCTTCTCATGCAGTCCTGCACAGCTATTGATGCACGAACCCTTCAGGCTCAGGAAGTAAATCATCACTGATCAATGGCACAGACAATCTCCAAATATATTGGCGTTGTTACGGCCATGTAGTGCATTACACCACTACTTTTAGCCACTTGATCTGGATCATTTTTTCTTCTCTTTGCAATTAACAATGCCAGTAATTACTACATGAAGTCATACTTCTCTAAAAGCATAATTGCAATTTCCACTCCCAGCTAACACAAGGTAACAATCATGTGTGTGATGAACCTTGACATTCAACGGTGACATTATTGAACTCAGCTGAAATAAAGAGAACAAACGATACATACTCCAAGGAAATACTTGCACTATGGACTTTATCACCAAATCACAAAGTTATTTTCTTCTACCTGGAAACATACAATTATTTAGTATTCATATTACAGTGCAGTCCCATCCCAAGCTGATTTAAAGCCTACATTATAATTGCTAATGATTACTCATGAAAAAGAGACTATTATATGTAAAAACTGCAATCAGCACTAATCTATTCACCTATCCATTTTATACTGATGCATTTTCTAAACAAAGCTCTGCCTGAATTGCTCATAATTAGCTTCTATTCTTACATTTTTAATTGCTCTTCTCCCCCTCCCATTTTCAAACAGAAGACTTTACATATCCTCCGATTTTTTTAATTCTTTTTTAAAGACTTGGACTGAATTTTTATGAGTGAAAACCTGACACTGCACAATTTGAAGTTTTAAAATAATTCCTCTGTTGTCAAATAGTAAATGCCTAAGCAGTGTTTCAGGAAATAAATATTTTAAAACAAGATCAAAATTTCAGGCATAGCATCCATCTATGCAGTCTGAGAGCATCTAAGAGTTACAGCACTGAGGGAGAAGAGATGGCTTAGCTATCTTTTTTTTTTTTTCCCCAAAAGCCAAGTGCATTCTGCCCCTCATCTGCAGGCTGTCAAGAGCCTGGTAATCAAGAGACATTTGGCACTCCAGCTGGGAAAAACACTGCATTTAAGGGTCTCTCTCTGCTGAGGCTCTAGTACTGTTATGTCAGCTATAGTATGCATGATACTAAAGTTGTTCTTTCTACTCCACTGTCTTTCAGACACCCAAACTGCATTTCATGAAAACGTGTGCTGGTTTCGGCTGGGGTGGAGTTAATACAGTAGCTGGTATGGGGGTATGTTTTTGATTTGTGCTGATAACAGTATTGATGATACAGGGATGTTCTTGTTACTGCTGAGCAGAGCTTACACAGAGCCAGGGTCTTTTCTGCTCCTCAGCACACCAGCAAGGAGGCAGGGGGTGCACAAGGAGTTGGAAGCAGACACAGCTTTGAGATCTGATCCCAACTGAACCAGCATGCTCAGTGGACAAAGCTAAGGGAGGGAAAGAGGAAGGGCACCATTCAGAGGGATGACATTTGCCATCCCAAGTAACCATCATGTGTCATGGAGCCCTGCTCTCCTGGAGATGGCTCAACACCTGCCTGCCCACAGGGTGTGGTGAATGAATTCCTTGTTTTGCTTTGATTGCATGCACAGCTTTTGCTTTACCCATTCAGTTGTCTTTATCTAAACCCATGAGTTTTCTCACTTTTACACTTAGGAGTCTCTCACCCATCCCAGTGCAAACGGAGTGAGCAAGTGCCTGTACAGCTTTAGTTGCTGGTGAAGTTAAATCACAAAAAAAGACAATTGGAACAGCTCACAAGTAAGAGCCAACCAGGCATCCTCAGCAGTGCATAGCTGAAGTTCTCCTAGTTATTAGAAAATGTGTCTTGCTTAGATACATCGCCTTGTCGAAGTGACACTTGGAGAAAGTGGAACTCAAATTGTAATTTCCGTTCTGATATTTTCTTCTTTCCACTCTATGAAAATCAATCCCACCTTATATCCAGAATCACATCTTATCTCTGGTCCTCAGAGAGCAAGAAGGAATACATCTGGCTTTAAAAACTACAGTCTGAAGAGAGCAGCTTGTTGCTGAGAGCTCTTTGCCAAATCTCTTCCACACACAAAGTTATGTAAAAGCAGACCAAATTATCCTGTTTCAGTGCATTTGACTTGTGGAAAAAACACTGATTTTAATGAAATGTTCCTCTGCTGAAGCACTTAAAAGTGGCATTTGCTAGTGCTCGTTTTTACGTCAATTTCAGAGGCTGTTAGATCAGACACTCAATCTGCAAGAGTCCTTCATGGCCAGTTTTATGCAATTTCCAAAGTGTTGCACTAATCAGTAGATGCTTTAATCTTCATAAATACAGGAGAGCTCTTGGGCACTCGTGCTACACTGACTGGAGAAACCCATTCCAAAATATTTTAATCCTTTCAGAAGCCTTGCATTTTTAAGCTCAACAAAAATACAGAGTGCATAACCTGCATGAGTCTGGATAAGGAAGGATTCAGAGATAAAAGTGACCAAATACACAATATAAGTCTATTTGCCAGCACAGTTTGCGAATCAAATTCATGGGCAAATTTCTCATCAAGCCAGACGGCATCCTGAACAGTTTTAATTTGCACCTGTATTTCCAAACTTTCAACAACTTTGAAAGATTCATACATATGCATCACATGCATTCATGAGAAGGTCACGCATACAAACATCACACACATTCTTCTTTCCAGCTCTGTTCCAACAGCGTACCCACATTTTGGCTTTAAGGCAGTACTGCCCAGTACACTGAGGAAAAGTCACTGTTAAGATTTCTGGTCTCACTGTTGATTGGGTTTAGCTTATAATCACGACTTGCCATGTCCTCAGAACTGCTCCAGCATACACTTGCAACACATCCAAGCATCCCTGTCAGCACAAACAGCAAAGCACAGTGTGCTTCCTGACCTCTCCTCTTTACCCCTAGGCCCACTGTGCTCAGGACCAGAGAACATCAGCAGAGGTGAACTTATACAGCAATCAGTCATCTTACAGTGGATGGAAGAAAGGGAGGAGAAAAGGAAATTGGTTGGCAGGAGTTTTCATATTCAGCCCCTTCCTTTCAGTACCACCTGTACTGGGTCTGGCTGGGGTGGAGTGAACTTCCCTCACAGCAGCCCGTGCTGTGCATTTGTGATGGAACAGCACTGACAACGCACCAACGCTGGGGCTGTTGCTGAGCAGTGCTCACACAGCAGCAGGGCTTTCTCTCCAACCAGTTTTCCCAAAGGTCAGCAAGCTGTTGCAAGGCAAGAGCCTGGAAAGGGACATAGCTTGGGGACAGCTGACCCAGACCGAGCAAAGTGATTCTCCTTAGCACGTGACAGTGCACTCCACAATAAAAGGCTGAGGGAAGGGAGCGCAGGGACATTTGTGGTTAGGGCACATCTTCCAAAGCAACTGTTACACATACTGGGGCCCCGCTGCCCAGGAAGTGACTGGACATCTGCCTGGTGATAGGAAGTGGAGAATAAATATCCCCTTTTTGCTTTGCTTCTCTATGCAGCCTTTACTTTCCTCATTAAACTGCTTTCATCTCAACCCTTAAGCTTGTTCACCTTTCATCTGTCTTCCCTACTGAGGAAGAGGAGTGAGAGAAGAACTGGGTCTGGCAGCCAGCTGAGGTCCTTACACCACATTGCCTGCGTTTTAAAACACAGGTTCAGGTTTTAACTTTAAAAACTTGTCCTTTAGATCTCTTTGAGGCTCGCAGTTATGCTGGCACAAAAGGAGACCCAGTACACCAACACCACCCTCACATTCATGGTATAATAAAACAGAACAAGGGTAACACTGTCGATTTTAAGACTTACGATCCTTCTGTTCAAGTCAAATGAGCATAACAATCTATGTCAAACTACTATGCTTATTTGAAGCAGTAGTTTTTGTATAAGAATGTATCCTGAGCAGATTAAACCTCTAAAAAATAATATAAAAGTAAAACCAAAGAACCTCAACAAAACCCAAAGAGGAAAAAACCCAGCCTGTACAGCCCATCTATGCTTCCAGCCACCTGAGCAATAAGATTCTCTCTAACTGCTGCTGTGTCACCCCAAGTGTTTTCCTTGTTCTCTTGAAGGAAAATAAGATTGCAACTGTCTCATAAGCCCACAGATATCACAAGCAAAATAATTATTCACTCTATTGTCTTATCCTTGTGCCAAGAACGTGGCCATCTTTTACGAGGCTTGATTTGAATCAAAACTGCTGTGTTTTGAACAGAGCTGTCAATGATACTTAGGACTTACAAAAGCCTTTCTCAAGACTTATGAAATAAAATCAAAATCATTTGATCATCTGCCATTCATGCCGGCTTGGGAAGTTGAAGGTAGCTAGCTTTCAAATCCTTTAAAAAGAAATGAAGGTAATCTTTTATCAAGTCCCCCTCTAGCTAAAGACATAACATCAGCTTAGAAGAGCAGAGTAAAGCATTTCCTCTTACCGCATCATGCACCAGACCCTAACAACAAGTAAAGATTTAATTTTCTAAATCATTGCCAGAAACTGCCTGAAATTTAAACCACAGCTGAATGGATATTGATTACTGCATCCTGCATGTGGGAATTGTTCTTCTTGTAGGAAAGGAGAAGGGAAGAGCTGAGTAAAAAAGAGCAAATGAAGATGCTCACTTCATAACCTCTTCTGTGACACTCTGTGCACAGCAGTACCCTCAGCATTGCTGTGTCCCAGGAACAGCCATTTGTGCTAAGTTTCTGCAGAGCCACACTGCAAGGAAGAATTCTGAACCCAGCTTTAAGACAAAGCTCCTCAGCACCAGGTGATCCTTGCTGGCACAGGATCCCGAAGTACAGACCAGCAAAACAAGCTTAAGTTGCATTTGCTTACTTGGGAGATGAAATTACTAAATTACTTCACATCTGCAAGAAATGCAGATCTTTTCATCTTGAAAAGTTTTCCTCCTTGCTGAGGCACTGCCAGTGAAGCCATGTTTCCTGTAAAATATTCTTACTTGCCCTGATACTACACTCCAGCCACCTCTCTACCCTCTGACTGAACTCTGCTTTGCCCCCAGCTGCACACACTTGGATTTCCTGCATTATTTCCTTCCACTCCCAAAAGTATTTTCTCTCAAACCTCAAAAACCCCTCCTCTTCCTCTGTCTTTAGTTGTATTGTGACATGTCACTGCAGACTCACAGCAGGCTTAGCAATATGTGCTACATCGGCAGTTGTCTGCCTCTCATATTGCAGAACATCCTTGGCTTTGGC
The DNA here is from genome assembly GCA_013396755.1 of Sclerurus mexicanus. Taxonomy (NCBI): domain Eukaryota; kingdom Metazoa; phylum Chordata; class Aves; order Passeriformes; family Furnariidae; genus Sclerurus; species Sclerurus mexicanus. The sequence goes on along the minus strand of VWZF01006443.1, from coordinate 858,373 downwards.
AGCACAGAAGTTCTAATAGATAAGAAAGCTCTGAAAACAGCAGCTGGTAAGAAAAAAATCTGCTACATCTACCCTTGTGATACTTTTTTTCCAAAAAGGATGCATCTCAGGTACTTCTCAGGTTGGGAAGTTTACTACCATTTGTACTTCAGTAGTCTTTTTGCTGTAGGTTCAGAATCAGAGAAGCACTAAAAAGTCTTAAGGTAGGTGGGAAATTGAACTAGAAAACAACTCCCAGATGGAACATGATATGTCAGTCAAAAAACTACAGCCACTACAATCAAAATTAACCAAGAGTGGCTCTCAGTGTCGTGAGTTATTATTGTCTGATACCAGTACTTCCCTATTGTTTGAGTGGGTGTCCCCATCCCTGAAAGCATTCTGGATCAGGAGCTTTGAGCAACCTGGTCTAGTGGAAGGTGTCCCTGCCCACAGCAGGGAGGTTGGACTAGGTGCTCTTTTGGGGCCCTTCAAATCCAAAGCCTTCCATAAGTCTGAGCTGCATTGCCTCAGTATATTTTGGAGACCACTGATTAGATAATTACTTTTCTTAGCTGTCAGTAAAGCAGCACATATTTTTTCCTTGCAGAAATTTTACATGCACTTGCTGCAGTAAATGGAGATGTTAGGGTTGCATGAAAGATCCAAGAGAAAACTCTGCAGAGCCTGCAGGAATTAAAACAATAGTGCACCTCCTAAACACTGATTATGACATGATAGTGCACTGACACTTATGGGTAGAAAATAACTAGCTGGCATAGAACATATACTTCTCTGCAGTTGGTGCTTTTCTGTGCCAAAACATACTTATAAATGAAGCAGTGATTTGGGTATCTGAAATAAATAAGTGACAGATTCCAAGGCTCCAAGTTGCCTTATACCACATGGGGCAGCTGCTGAAAAACCTCAGCAACAAAAGTGTTCTTGCAAAGCCAATAGCATAGTGTGGAGTTAGACAGCCAGAGAACATCTCAACTCAACTGATGTCAGTCTTCTGGTTGGATACTGAAATGAATTTGTTAACCAAACAATCATCTGTGGACAAGAAAGCAGCTCTGGGCTACATATTTTTACAAGCTTTCTGTAGTTTTCCCCGTGTTGCTACAGCATAACAACTTTTCATACTGACAGAAGAACAAACCAGTGTTTTAATTTTGAAAGTGTCATTACTCATGTATCCAATTTTCATGAATTAAAGTTTAAGTAGAAGACATAAATGAATGCTGAAGTTGTGCATTTTTCTTCAGATTTATTCTTATTTCATATGGTGACTATGGAATGTATAATGTGCTTCAGTTCTGGCTGTAAAGTCATACAGTCAAGTTTAACTGAATGACATCCAAAAGTTACAGATGCAAAAATTCTAGAATAAGTTTGCATAACTAGATGCTTTTTATATATTCAGTTTTCTTCAAATTACAAACTTAACTAGAAATTATATAAAGTAATTTATAGCTAACACTGTCATGTTATAATCAGTCCTGCAAATAAACTATTTCAGATTGCAAAAAATTGACTTAATTTTTCAAAATCTCACTGGGATATTTCTTAGGAGTGCATAGTATGAACCAGGTAGTTTATACACCAAAAACAATGTCCATCTCAAGTCAGGTGACGTTCACATACAAAATAACTGCAGCATAAGTGCCAAGCAGGGCAAAACTTGAAACAGCTAAAATAAAGACAGGTATACACATTTACAATAGGCATGTTTTAAAAAAAATAAAAATACAAAAGTCCTCATGTTTCAAAAAGCATATATCTGCTTCCAAAGGAATTGTTTTCACTGTCTTCTATTCATAACAGATAAACAAAAACATAATAGAAAAACAGATAAAGCAGATTCCATGTTACAAAGGGAATGAGTCAAACGCTTCCTGGTTCCTTTAGGTCAAAACCATGAACAGGACCCAGCAGTTGCAACTTTGAAGCAGGATTTGCTATCACAACACACAACACAGTAAGAGGGAAGTAACATTTAACTACATTACTGTGCTATGGGGCAACAAGTTCTATTTTTGAAGAATAAATATAAGCTCCTGTTAGGAAAAACACAGATTTTCTTTATATGTATTTATTTGTATTTACATATAAACTTCCACAAGGCAAAAAAAACCGAAGACCTATTAAAAATTCTTGCAATGTTATCTGAACTGACTTATTTGCCTCCTTTTTTGTTTTCCAGTCCTTGTTCAAGCTGATGGTGAATGCTGTATATCTAATCATAATCCTGCTGTTATCACAGCTGTTATGTGCTTTATTTTTGATGACTTAAAGACAGATGCTCCAAAATTGCCCTAGATTCCTGCCAGCCTTTTCAACTGCATTATACAATCAATTAAACTTTCCTGACCCTATTCCTGTCTCTAGATAAAATTCAGACGTTGACACTTCAAGAAGCAAATCATGTATGCAAATTGGTTCTAATGACAGCTATTGATGTGTAGTCATATGCAAATAGAGTATTATCAAACATTAAAATGTCCAGGAGCAGTAGCTAGATGGATGCAGTCAAGAAAAATTACCTAGAAAATGCATACTCCAGATAGTTCCCACAGTATGTAATGCAATTAAACAGAAGCAAAAGGAAATTCACACTAGAAACTGCCTCTCTCCTGCCATGCCTATTTATTCCCCATCATCTGTTATTATTGTTGAGAATCTTCACATTGTGTCCCAATTAAGCAAATCTCTCAGAATTAATAAGGGTTCGCCTTCTCTATCACCACATCTTTAATGTCTGGAACTGGAAACATTGGCACCTCATGCCGTACGCGAGTGTGAGCAGTTAGAATAATAACGATTGTAAGATGTGCTTGCCAAAAAATGATTACAAGTCAAGCTTTATTGCAAGGGTGTCTTGTTTAGGAGGATTTAGCACAATTTGATGGGGTGACAGCAGTTGTCAGGCATTGATACTAAGCATAATAACTATTAAAGAGACAACTTACTTATTGAATATTCAGACTGCTAAGCCACTATTTGGGCATGTTTGGAATACAGATTATTTTGCTATGGTTTGTTAGTCTTATAATGGAGATTCTTTTTCTTTTATATTCTACCCAGTGGGTTTCATAGAACCCACTGATAAAAAGATGGCAGCATTCAAAGTTTCCTAAGAGTACGACTAATTCAACTTACCCAAAGCATTTCTTGATTCTAACTTGTAAGTCACCTGTGAGAAGGTTTCAAGGATTCTGCTGTAATTTCTCTACATGTTTCTGTTCTGTGAATCTTGGCATTGTGTCTTTTACTTCCTTTGTGTTTTCAAGCCACTTCTCATGGCTTTTTGTCATTTCATTTCAAAAAAGATCAGGAAAGGATATGAAAAAAAATTATGCCTTAACAAAGAAAGGATATGAAAAAATATGCCTTAACAAAGAATTCTATCATTCATTTCTACCTCACAATGCAGGGCAAGCTGACAAATTAAGGTGCAAACTAGGTTTTAAGAACTATGACTGAAGGTTCTTCCAGGATTTTCCTTCCAGTTTGAGCTCTCCACTTTAAGGACTGAATCTTCCCAGTAAGCATCAGCAACCTTTTGGGGAAGGTTTTGTCTTTTACAGTCACTGCTGATTAAAAAAACTTGAGGCATGATTTCATTTTAGAATTTCTAGTCTAATACGCTGGTCCAGCAGAGCTCTGCCTTACTCTTTGCCTATTCTTTCATTCTCTCACTCACCCACCTTCATTCTGCTGAAGGAGCTTCTGCATCACATTCAGAAGAGAGAGCTAATGCTGAAGATGTTTGTGCTGCACCACACAGCACATGATACAGTGGTGCTCTGCAGCTACTTGAGGTAGTTGCCACCTCCAAATTTAGGCTGCAGCCTGTTAATGCTGCACACAGCATGCTAATATTTAGCACCACCAAAGTTAAAGGAAAGCAAGGATCCATTTTTCCCTTGCATGTTATTTCACAGAGAAGAAAATGACAGCTACACACTTGTGGGGGGAAAAAAAAAAGGTGCAGTGAAAAGGAGCAACTGTTTCAAGATCCCTCTGTACCAGGGAAGGAAAAACTCCCCCAGGAAAAAAAAATGAAATTAAAAAAAAAATCAGAGCACACATTCAACTCAATCAAATCAAACTCAGCCCAGTTTGCCTCCTCTAAGTCTTTTCCCACACTATTCTGATATTGCACATCAACATAGGACAATATCCTACTTTATGCTCACCTGTGCAAGGCAGAAGGAACAGACAGGAAGAGTCAATACTATTATCTATCATTTAAAGCTAAATCATTCCTCTTCTGACCTGAATTTTTCAAAAGATACTTAGTACCTTCATGAAAAATGAAGCACAAATTTGGCCCTGATTAAACACCAGCTTAGTAAATTGGGTTTCCCTGCTTGTCTGTTCTGTATTTTATTATCATGAGCACACTGGAAGCACACTAGGATGTAAAGCTACAACATTTATTCATCTTCTTACCTTTTTTCTTTCCCTATAGTGCTTGCATTACTCAAGGAGGGTATTTTGGATAACAGAAGTAGAATGTATTTTAATGCCAGGCAAGTTACCAGTTCCTTGTGTCCAGAGAAATAATAAAAGCTCTCGGACACATTACAAAGCTTCCCCAGGAGCCCTGGTAACTTTCTAAAGTTTAATGCAGATTCATTAACTGCAAGAAGATTAAAAAAAAGTCTGTGGTCACATGTAAAGAAATAAAACTGGGAGACAGTGACAGTCTCAAATTCTTCTAGCACAAAATCACTGAATATTATACACTCTTTAGTTAGTCATACTTCATCATTTTTCCTGGTCTGTAGGTGACAGAGGGATGCATAAACATTGCTTATTTGCCAACAAATACAGCACCTTTTTCTGCCTTACTGAAACCAAAATAGATGCCCATCTCATTCACAGACAGCACAGCACTAGAATTACCTGCTTAGCTCTCATGCCACAGCACTAAAATGAACAGAACCAAAGGGAAAAGAAACACTTAAGGAAATCTTTCATAGTGCATCTGTTACAAATACACATAACGGGGACAATGCGGGCTTGGCTTGTTTTTGTTTCAGAACAAATGCGTTCTAGTCTAATGCCTGTGCTTAAAACATTAAATGGTATCCTCATGGGAGAGTTTTTACTGGATTCTACATACATTTAAAATAGTTTTTTCATTAAGTGCTTCTTCAAGAGTCACCCTTTCCAACTGGGAAGCTACATTACAAAGCAATAGTAGATCCAGGGCCACTTGTTGCATTTGTAAAGCCTGCAGGGACAAAAAGCCACCAGGATTAAGACACACCTGACAGACCAGGTACTGGCTCTGGTTATTTTCCACTGCAAGCCTCCCCTCACTCTAGTGTTCTGACCACTTCAGAAATTTTAGCCATGACACCAGGACCATGCAAGCTAGACTCTCTTTTGGGAACACAGTTTGGTTTTTCTTAGCATCAGACCCACCATGTTCAAATCTCACCCCAGTCTCTCCCCCCCTTACCTCATCCTAGGAAATACTTAACAGAGCATAGAGATTTTGGTGAAATTGAGGTGAATGAAAGTGGGCTATAAAGCACTACTCAGTTTATTTCTGAGCTAGAACTTAAGTATTTACTTAAGTTTAAACTCAGACCTAATTGTTGGGAAAAGACAATTCTCCTATTAGGCCTATCTTACAGGTATGCACTGTTATCTAAGACACTGGCAACGATTTTTCATTTAGACTGATAAGAAAATTTAGCTGAACCTAAGGCTAAATCTTATTTCTAACAAAGCACATCCCTTCCCCAGCACAGCTTTTATGATTTCAAGTTTGGTTTTTGTTTCCCTGCCCTATAAAAGGCTCCAAACGAAGCCGAAAATTCTCCCCAAATACACGTCTTCTGCGGCTGTTGTGGTCACAGACAGCTGTGCACATAACACGGTTAGACACATCTAGCCTGTGTCAGCAAACAGGCTGGATCGGTCCTCAGCTTCAGCATTTGGGACCACAAATCTGGCCTGCAGTCACATTTGCTTCCTTCACCTTTCCTCAGTATCCACCATCTGGCACAGATTTTAATTATCATGAATCTTTTAACTGAATTAGCAAGTTTTAGGTCAGGCCTTTGGTGAGTGGGGTTTTTCTGCTGAAATTCAGGGAGTTCAAGCATACAGGTTTTGCTGCTCTTACTGTTCTTACAAATGGACCTGCATGAATAATTCTCTTTTTATACAGATTACTGCATAGTTTATTTTGAACTATCACAAAAATCAATTATCCCAAAAAATCTTTCAGCCGTAAAACTATCCATCTTTAAACTCCTGCCACATTTTTGGAGAAAACTTTCATCCCCTCAGACTTATCAAATATTTGCCACAAAGACAAGATGAGTAAAATCTCTAGGTTGTCACAAAGCTTAAAATCCACACATCTCAGTGGAACAATATGTAAAAAACAAAGCACATTTGAAGGGTGTAAAAAAGAGGGTTTAATCAATAGTGACAACGCACATAAGCATTTTCAGATTCTAAACCACAGCACCTTTGATGTTGTATATTGCAGTCATAAAGGAAAACTTGTGGGGGGATTAAAATAATTATTTCAAAATAGTAAGGAATGCCAACTCTATCATCCATTAGGCCTCCCAAATAACTAGATACAACAGCATTAAAAGTACACATAACAGCATTAAAAGTACACATCAGAAGCAAGCTCAGGAAAACCAGTGTGGGTGTATCTTTAACTCAACAAGCATATCAGATCTCAGATATACACAAACCACGTAACAAAGTAATTCCAATCATGTTTTGTTTTTTAAAGACTTTCCACACAGTTTTACATAACCAGAACCAGGTTAAAAGAGATCTCCCTTAAAAAAAATAACTATTCATCTGTATTTATGATGAATTTATATTAGACATCAACATGTTTATTGCATCATTCATTAGGTATATTACCCTTAATAAGGGCCTCTTCCCTAAATTACCAATGCCTTGCAAACACAATGTGTATTGAGGTAATTCTAGAGCTCTTCCAAAGGAGCAATCTAATCCAATCTACATGTACTGTTCCTTCAGGACAGATCCCTTCTCAGTCCTGTTTGATCAGAGCTCTTTCATGGAATCTGAAAGTGGGAAATGTCTTCCCAAGTGTCAGAAAAATTCTCATTAAAATGTGAACTTTGGGCACAATTCTCTCACAGGGCTTTAATTTCTCACTGCATGACCACTGTTCCACATGCCATTTTATTTCAATCTGAAACACTTCCTAATTATCTTTTTAACTTATTAAAGGGTGAAAAATTCTCCAAATAGTACCTTTCTCTGGAGATTTGTTTCCCTCCAGAGAGGCTCTGTTAATATGTGCAGTCTGATTTGCTGCCCTTTTGGATTATCTTGGTCTAAGGCTATTCCTTTGCTACAATCAAACAGGTTGGCTAACTATAAAATAACATCATAATTCCAATATTTTCCTTTCTTCTTTTCAAATCATTAGCATCTAAAGCACATTTACCCTTACATACCTCTTCCTCATTTACAATTCCAGTATCTCATAGAAGCTTTTCACATACAGTTGCACATGCTACCAACCTTCACATCCTGTTTCACTACCAGACAAAGCAGTTTTCAGGTTGAGAAAAGGAAGAAAACGGCATTTAATGTGTTTTTATGAACTCTAACAATCACCTGGTAGACTTCGTATGATCTATATTCCAAAAAGTTCAACACACATAGTTCCTCAAACTGAGGCACAACAAAAGATGTAATTTGTTTTCAGTGATTGCTATTCTATCCTGACTTTTGAAATACAAGTTTGAATCAGTACCCACAGCTTGAGCCCTGACAAGTCTATGTAACACAAGTCTCAATACTGAGAAAAAGATATGAATTTTAAGATGTACCACATTTAGTAACACAAAGTAATTATTCAAACCCTTGCTGAAATCCTCAATACAAAGTACTGGACAAATGAGCGCTACAGTCTAAGATCCCAAGATAACTCTCCATTCTCTGGAAGAACCTACCCACCAACTTGTCATCAAGCACTCTGGAAACTTTCCTTTCTTAGTACTAAACTTGCGTGAAACATCTACATTGCCAAAGTAGTCAGCCTTACACCACAGTGCAGCTCTTTGCCTGGCAATTGGTAGACCTCATGCTATGGCCTCTGTTGCTTCCAGAGACCAATTTGTGTGTGATCTATTAACATTCATCCTTCATTCTGAAACTCCGGTGTCCTGTCCAATCTTATATTTATGAGCACTACTCCAAACAAGCAAAAGGCCTCCCGCTGCTTTCTGCAGAATGAAAGCATGTGTCTGACAGGAAGCAGAGAAAGCTATTTCAGGATTATCCATGTGGCTCAAAGTTAAACAGGATTTCAAGATGAAAATGTAGCAGATCTATAAAACAGCACAACACCTTTATGTTTTTTCAGGAGTATTTAATATGAAAAACCATAAATCCATTTAATTTGTTAGCTTAAAAAAAAGGGCAAAAATATTTCTGTTTGAGATCTTTGGTAACAGCAACCTCATTTCCTTAAAAGAACAGACCTTCTTTAAAAGACAAAGGCCCAGGTTAACAAAAGGTTAATATCTGTCACCTGACAGATCAGTATCTCCCCATTCCAGTGGCTAACGTTACAGGGGCTGCAACAATTAAACCATAAGAAAGCCATAACCGCTGTAATGTAATAGTTGTATTAGTCAGGCCGATCATTTTACATTGCCGGGTATTCTGAAAGATCCCATGAGGATTCCAGATGTAAATTCTTGATGAAAAAGGAAATGATAGAAGTGTCTCAAAGATTTATTTTTACTTTCTGTTCAGCACAGTGAGCACATGGTAGAATAACGAGTCCATTCATTCATAATTGCAGATGTTTTACACATCTTGCTGAAACGTGTGCATTAATGTGTTATATGGAGCTCTCTCTTCTTTTTCCAAAGTGTTACAATAATTATTCTTTTATTTCATGTTTGAACTGTATACATATATGCATAAACTCCTCTGAGCTCCTGTTCCAGTTATCACTGTTACAAACTCATGTCAATCACAAATCAAATCATCTCATCACTGGAAGGTAGGGATGCCGTACAGTTATTGATACATAACTACACAGTTCACACTCTGAAACGTTCTGGCAAGGCAAGGCATTAGGGTGCATTCCTGTGGGCTACACAGTGTGAACCTCCTCGCCCATGTTAGCTGATAACAGCACCTCATATAACATGGATATTTATACACCACTAAGATTACTTCCAGTCATTCTGGAAATCCCACAAGCTAGCCAGTTACTATATACAAACCTTTCATAGTAATCAAAGATACTATCACAGATACTATTTCAAAGCAGAAAAGCTACTAAGCAGTAAGAGAAAAGGGGTTTGGGGTTTTTTTTTTAAATCAAGTATTAAAACTCATTGAAGTAATTTCTTTCAGTTTCACAGATTTTTTTTTTCTTTTGAGTCTCACTTCCTCTCCTGTCCTTTCTCCTGCCTTCTCCAGATCAGCAAGACATTTTACCTAGAAAATGCTGCATTCCCTCTAGTTTTACAATCAATGCTTTATTAGCCTGATATGCTTCCAAAGGCATTCCACCTCTAACCTCCTTGTACAAAGATTAACCTTTACGTCTTTTTTCAGTCCTGTCAACTTTCTCTACCTAAAGGTGCTTTGCCAATGTATTTGTTTATTAGTAACAATTCTGTCTCTGTTCAGGGGACTACTGCATCCCATTTGCCTTATTTCTTGTGAATTTTTCACACAGACAATTTGTATGAAAACGTTCAACCAGTGTGCTCAAATCATATGACAAGTCAACAGAGTACAGATGTAAACATAAAAGGAGCTGCCTAATTTTCAGGAATCTCAAGCCCTTCTGCTTTCATGTCAGTTTGATCATCATGAAATCCTTTGAACATCCTGGTTATGTTTGGTAATGCAACTACAGAGACACAAGGTCACTTGCTGCCAAACAAACTCTTGCCTCTCATGTTGATTAAACTACTTGTTGGATTAAAAGTTTGTCATAATTATGAAAACTACATTTCAAAATTCTCATAATGTACCACTAAAACCACCTCAGAGGAGTTGAGCTGGCAGTCCCAGTCCATAGATTTTACATGGGCAAAGTCACCACGTGTCAACAGGAGTGGACACCAATCTGAAACTACAAGAAATCTTTCTTGCTATGTCTTGTTTCACACAAATTGATTTGTTTTAAATAAATTAAGTACTTCAGGTTATCTTCCATGTTGCCCTCTACTTTCTCTTAAACAAACAAACAAAAACCCCCACATGGATTCCTTTGGTACCTTCTGCAGTTTTGGCACAGTGCAGTCACCCTGACAATCCGGCAAGCACATCTCAAACCTCTGGGCTTGTCCTCAGCCAAAAAGGGAGCACATCCAGAAGGTGCAGTGTCCGTGGCTTCCTATCCATGTCCACAGCCCTAAGATCAATTCCCTCAACACAAATGGATGTGACACTGCTGGTGCACATTGCCTCCAGTTCCAGGGAAAAAAGCAGGTGAAGTTGTGTACTGATAGATATCAAAGCTCTTACAAACAGCACAATAGTCTGTAACAATGACTTTCTGGTATGTTTTGTCCACACCAACAAGAATTTTGCTGCATGGACACACCAAAGATCTTTCACTTTTCAAGGAATAGTGAAATATTTCTTGATGCTCTCTGTATCTTCCCTTTTCCAGACACAAAAAAAAATCCCAACCCAGCTGTAGATATTTCCCTGTTCTTTCAGGTAGAGATCTGTATTTTACAAGCTCTCACCCAAACCACACCCTCATGCACTTCTATAAGATTCCAATTTACTTGGTTGTAAAAAGACTACAGCAATAAAAAAAAAAAAGATGTTTCATGTTATTTGACTGGAGAGGAATGCACCCAGTTATTGACATCCCAGCTTTGCCAGGAAAAGAGAAAAAAGTTACTTTGAAGTGTCCACACAGAACAAGTTGGCCCAACCTGTCTTGAAAACACTACACAATAAGAATTTTGAGCTTTGAATATTTTCCAGCCTATTTCTACCTTAGCTATGGACTTAGATATATTTTTTATTTACTTTACAGCTATGCCCAGGTAACCACTGAAGAAAATTCCTATTAGTGATGGATATGTGCTAACATTCTCATTCATAAATGCTGCATTCTTGCTGGAACACAGGTAAAGTTTATTTTTACCCTGTAATTTCTACCTAGTCAGAATGAGTTAAGAGGCTTGCACTTATAAAGCATGCAGGATACAAAACGTATTATAAACATGTCAAAGTCGGAAGGGGAATTAGTGATGATGGTTGAATCTCAGAAGAGCTTCAGGTTCAATTCACAAGGGGGTCTTATTTGAGCCTTATACAAAACCACATGAATCTGAAACTGGGGTGAACATAGAAATAGCATCTGTCCATCTCAACCCCGCTCTTAGAATTCCATCCAGGTGAGAAATACCAGGAATCACATCCTCTTATAATTTTGGTATTTCTTCTTCTAGTCACTGATGAAGTTGGAAATTGCAATGTAGGACTCAGACAAAAAGCAAAGTTATGGAAATATTCTGGACTGGGGATAGACAAGCCATGTGCTAATTCACACTCAATACAGCAGAATTTATTTATCTAAAACATATATTGTAGAGTATACAGTAGTCCCTGCAACAAATGAGAATCCAACTATCAACTGAGGAACTCAAAGGGTTGGAGTGGGGAATAAGTTACAAGTCAAAAAAAACCATGAATCCACATTTTTGGATAATTAAGGTATTGTGACATTTCATATGGGTGAATGCTCTTGAGAACCAATATGAGCTATGAGCTGGAGCAGTGAAAAAATTTAGTTTCCTGACATTCTTTCATGATTAAAAGCAAGGGTGGAGTATAAGAAACAAACTTGCCATGAAAAGTCACTTTTTCACTTCACCCCTGTGCAAGAGTCAGATTTTCCCAATATGGTGATTAAGCAAAAATGAACGATCTTGCCTGGAGGACGCATTATTATTTTATTTTTTTTACTGTGTCATAAAAACATCAGCTAATGAACTAATAGCAGGGTTTGCGGAGAACAGTAATTTTCCTCTGGATTAGAAATTTAAAAAAACAAAAACAACCTAAACCAAATACTTGAAAATATACACATTTTCTTATATGAACAGTGATAACATGAAACCTGAGGGGATTTGCTTGTTAGTTTGTTGGTTTGGGGGTGTTTTTTTTAAGAGTTCTATATTCTTTGTATATCACACTTAGAATAAAAAAGTACACGTCTATTATGTATAACCTAAAGTATTCTGCACATGACATTGCATTAGGCAGGCTTTGAATTTTTTTCTTGGATACTAAAAGCTCATGTGCTGCAGACACTAAAGCAATGAAACTGAATCTACAGAAGAAAATGGAATTATATAGCCTTAAGCGTTATGGAGTCTGCATGCTGTTCTTTGTTAAACAAGCGCCATACTCCCTGTCTGTCAGGGCTCCCATTTTCAGCAATAGCTCAGCACTGCCTCTCTAAATGACACATAGCAAGGAAAATAAGGTTTTCAATGAAGCCTCACACAATTAAAATGTTAAATATTTCACATACTATTCTGGTGTCTGCAGGAGGTAAAGCTTCACATGGAGCTAACTTATCCTCCACAGCCAAAGGAAATAAAGCAGTTTCAGCCGTCAGATGGCTTACCTAAATGCATGCTCCAAAGAGATTGCACATGCTTTGCTTTAACTCTGGAGAGGAAAAAAAAAAAAGAAAAGAAAAAAAGGAAAAAGAGGGAGATGGAAGCAAGAAAGAGGCCAAATCACAAAGGGAGCAGTTCAGCTTCATGTGACAGACAGTAACTATGGGTCAGACTGTACAATTGATTTTTCAGCAGACCATTTCTTTGATTTCTATAGGGAATTTAACTTAAGAATTCATGACGCAACAAGCCCTTATTAAAGCAGCTATGTTCAGGAAAAAAACCCCTGACCTCTGCAAGTTTCACTCTTTTTCCCACTAAGACTGAGAAAACCATCTATTGTGATAGAATACGATCATCCCTTCAAGCCCCAATATTTAACAACTCTTAGACACAAAAAGCTAGTTTGCAGAATAGGATAAATGCAACTATTTGCAAATAAAGTTTGGCAAGTGCCTAAGAACTTGTAGAATTGGAGTCCAAATCATTGGGTGGATTTTCAGCTTCACTTTCTTCCACCCTCTTCCTCAGAGCTGCAAGGAGTAGGTTTGGTGAAAGACGAGCAGAGTGCACACACAGAATCAGAACTTATCTACACCAAGCGCACTAGCTCTTTAACTGGGAAATGATCAAGATTTTGCAATGCCTTTACAACACTAATGCCAGCAAGATCTGGCTCTCGGTGTCCTCCCATCTGAGCCCATTCCTGGGAAGGTGCACATTCCGAACAAACCACAGGAGGGCTCCGCCAGCGCTCGCAGCCCGTTCCGGGCTACTCAGAACCCGGCACAAAAGGTAGGTGGTTCGAATTGGAAATGACACAGTCGCCTAGCAGGGTCACCTAAACAACATGCAAAAGCTCCATTAGGAAAGGAGTTAGGAGTTTTCAAACACTACACAGAAGTTAATCACAGAAGCAACTTACTGAGGGATTTCACATGCCATGCTTACTGGTTCTTCAGTTTTAAACCACAGGAAAGGTCAGTGTCCTCTGCCTACCTTTATCTGTAACTGCCTGCAACAGCAAGGTAGCATTTCACTTTTAGATGTCATACAGGAGACTTCGCGTGTGCAGCACCAATGCTGATGTCTAACAGCAAATCTGCTTTGCATGGTTACTACACACCATTTCTATCTGAACATTTCTTTGCTCAGTCCAAGTCCACCCTCTGTCCTCAAGCTGCACACAAATGGTACACATTTTCTGCCATAAAGCGCAAGAACAGAGATAAGATATGAAAAATACTGAAGTCACAAGGGTAAGAGTTGGAAGGTTAACAACACGACAGCTCCATGTACAGCGAAATGTTCCAGAAGCATAATGCCTTCTCTGGAAGAAAAAAAATAAACCAAACTCCATGTATTTGATTTTTCCAACCAGTTTTCAAATCCACAGAATAACTTTACATAGGAAAAAAATAAACAAAGAGGTGGGGGGGGAATGATGACATACAAACAAGTCTCAAATTCTGACAGAAGGAATAGCATTCCAAGACCAAAAGAAAAGAGGTTTTGGAAACACCTGGTATAACCACCATAGTTTACAATCCAAGTAATTATGATCCTTCCCCCCAAAATAAATACAACACCTTAGTTCACAACTACCTATCCCACTTAATCCAGGCCCTCAGTACAAAGAGCCAAAGGGATACTCCAGTGCACCCTTTGAGGACACAACAGCACTCGTGTTCCTCCACTTTTCCAGCCCTAGTTTTCTACACATTTTTGTACACATGCTCAAAATCAAGCATTTAATTTTATTCCAAATAAAAGCAGTGTTTCTGCCAGAATGGCAAATCAGCAGAATTTTGCCACGCTGCCACAGGAATTCGAAGTGTAAAGTATCCTATCACCTGGAAAGTGCTGATAATGATAGTGACCAAGCTGGAGAACCACTTGAAATATTTAATCTGTACCACAGCCTGATGAATTTGATACTGTCTTTAAAGTGCTTTGACCATAAAAAAAGCACAAGTTAAGTGTGTTGTCTTCATCCTCATCACCACCACTATGCTTAATGCTGCCTAACAGCGTAAGGTGTCTTGTGAACACCTGGTGTTAACACTGAGCTACTATAATGGAGAACAGGTTCCATCCCTGCATGGCCTTCTACAAAGCCACAGCCAGGTTCCACCACAACCAAACAACTCCCCCAAAAAAAACTAACAACAGTCCAACCCCTCTATCTGCTTTCAAGCAAATAATATTCTCTGTCAGCAAAAGAAAAAGCTTGGGAAAGGAAGCAAACATGGGGAAAGAGGCTGGAACTACGAGAGCATTCCCATAGCACACAACATGTGCACATGTAATACCCAGCAAATGTTTGATCCTCTGGTAACAGGGAGAACACACCTGAGGAACCTCACACAGTCTGGATCAGCTCCTAGGTATACATTAAAAAATTAGCATATAAATCAAAAAGTTATTTGTATCATTTTGACGTGTTATGAATGATACAGGGTTGACTTGCTTAAACAAAGGAATAAACTCAGTCTCGCTTTTGTTTTTATTTTCCTTTTTTGTTTTTATTTTCTTAATAACATGCAACAGTTAAGAAACCACATAGCTACCATGAAAGAACATCAAGGGAAGAGCACGATTTCCATGGAGAAACAAGGTGCAGCAGTAGGAACACACTAGCTAGCACAGAGGAGACAGAATAAGGAATTGCAAAGTTCTTCACAACTCGTCATGAATCCTTTCAGGCATTCCCTTATTTCATAAATAACTTCACGTAGGGACACGCAGACCTTCATTAATTCATCATCCTGTTGAAAGGACAGTATGCTACAGCAAGGCTCTGTGACACAAGACCCAGTGAGAGAATACACAATAAGTCAGAATTTCATTTGGTTTCTAGCCAGACAAACTGAGTCAAGTAGATTACAGATAAAATACAATTCTCCAAGTCAAAGAAAAATTCTGCAGCCTTTTCCCAGAATCTGTTTTGTGACTATTGTAAAAAAAAACATGCTAGAGACTGGCCACTGTGTTTTATTTGGTCTGCCTTTTCTTAAGGTGGCTCATTTCATTAACTGTCTTAAGCTAAGGGACACATGTGTAACCTCATCCCTTTGAGCAACAGGTTCCCCAAAATTACTAATATCACAAGGTTGGTAATTAACCCAAGTGTCAACCTCAAAGTCCACGGTAGAGGCCTAGATACAAAAGCCTTTACATTATTCTGCCTGGCAAAAGCTCCAAGCTTTTGCTGTAAGTGGGAAGTCTTCCATTTCAAAACCCAGTTTTCAATGGAATATCAGCAATGTGGTTATGGCACTGTTGAAGCAATAGAACTCTTGAAGACTTACCACCAGCTTTTACATATAAACACAGTGTTCTGCACATGAATTGAGAGGTTTCAACAAATGTTTGCATTTCAACACAAGTCTCCTTGGTGAGTGATCTAGCTTGTCTCTAACATCAAAGATATGTACATTAACATCTTCTGGCTTGCAGAAGAAAACACACACAAAACCCACCCAGAACTGAAAGTATAGTGAACTACAGAAAAGCAGCCAGACAAAAGAAGAGAAAACCAAATGGATAAAACAGATCATCCTCCAGAAATAGGACTGAATAAAGATACAGATTAGCCTGGCAAGCTGAACACTTCCAGGAAGTGCTGGTATGTCACTATTGCCAAAATTAGAGAAACTATGTAGGAAGCAATTAGCCACTGTTTTCTTCTCCCTGTTTAAAATGATTGTTCAAGGCTATATTGTAATATGCAGTTGGTCATACCAATTCAGCATGTAAATGCTGATGTGAAAAATGCCATTTATTCAATCTCAACTTAAAAAATCAAATCGAGTTGAAAAAATAACAATTCCTTTCTTGACCCATTCTGCATTTACACTCAAATTCTAATGCCCAACACGCAGCTTTGTTGCGCACATTGTATGTGTTCTCCATAATTAAAGCTTTATTTGAACCTCCCCCCTCTTTCCACAACAGTCTTGGTTAGATCAAAACAGTAGAGACAAAAACTGAAACATGCCTGGGGTGCAGGAGAGAACAAGAAAGACTATTTAGTGAAGTAGGCTAATGGTGGCAGGGAGGAAGGGGCTTGATTTTCACATCTTAGAAGTGTTGAGCCTGCAAATATTACTGAAATCACATCTGGGAACAAAGCTCTGCTTTAAGTAAGTTCACCCATGAGTGTTGCTAAGCAATGGAGAAAAGGCGAGTGACAGGGAGAGTGCCTGACTTTAGGATTAAAAGGATGGATAGAAGAAGCTTCTACATAGCCTTATTTATATGAAGTTCCAAGTTCTTTCTTTTTATTGCCTGTCTTCAAAACTATTTGTACCATGATTAATCAGATCTGGTTCAGAACCTATACCAGGGCACACCCAGCACAGAGAGAGGTGCTGCATCCTGGAGCACTGGCACACCTGGACTGTCAACATCTCTCTCTGGATTAAAAAGGTAAGGACAAGAGAAACTATCCTGATGCAAATATTATGGGAGTTGATGTCTATATTTTAGAGAAATACTACAGACACTTGCTCTTATGCTACTTAAACTATGGATTGCATGGCAAATATAATGTTTGTGATAGCTACAACTTGTTCTAACTTGTTCTTATGCTGGTAGTTACAGAGAGGTGACGTCTTTTATCAGATAAGATCAATAAATGCTATATCTTCACTTAAGTTTTTCTGTCCAGTCTCTACTGGCATCCTGATATTCTAAAAGTTTCTTATTCTGCTTTAGCAACTATATATTTTCATACTGTGGACAAATACTCCCCAGAAAACATTTGCTGCCTTGTTCAGCTAAATGCCTCCATAAACCATAGCATGTACATTTGTAAAGCATGCATTGTTGGAACAGTAAATTGAATTCTTTGTTTCATTTTTACATAGCAGCGTTTTTCTTTTTTTTATCATCATAAATACTCTAGAATGTTCATCTCTTTATTACTTAGGATTATATTCCATATGCTAAGGCATTCGCAGCCTCACAGGTCATTTCATAGGCATTAAACTTTTACTGTATACCTGTCTTTTTAACATTTGCTAATAATTCATGTGGAAAGAGAGTGACGTTTGTTGCTGAGTAACAGATGTCTGCATGCACAGCATGAACTAGGAGCATTTCTCAGCCTGAGATGTTAGATTATGATTAACTACCTAGTCAGTATTCTAGTTAGAGATATTATGAAGGCCTTTCCCAAAACTCAGGATATTCAAAACATATCACTTCTGCAGCATTCCAGCAGTGTTCCCTGCACATGGGATACATTTCCCTGACAGGCAAGTGGCATTTAACAGACTGAACAATAGAGACTAATTAAGAAGATTGAGTCTTGTAATCACATTTTTACTTTGTACACCTTTGATATTTTCAGAAGCAGAGACTTTGAACCATATATTTTAAGCTCAAAGGAGCACAGACAATATACACAAAGGCAAATTAAGCCACACGCCGAAGAAACAACCCATAAGTTTTCCACTGAAAGGTGATAAATTAATTACTGAGATTGGAAAATTTCCCATGCCTAACACAAAATAGGTCACCTCTTGTTCTACATTTTATTTACACAGTCAGAAGCAAATCTATTGGCCATTGCTTTTTCAGCTGAACAGACAAAGTCAAACCATTTTTCATCCTCCAAGAACTCATACAGGCAGTCCACCACAAAGTGATCAGGTGGAAACGTAGACCAGGGTGAAAGAAAGATGCTGTGGATAATCACGTTATCAGTTTCATATAGCAAACCTCTTGAAATGGATGCCATGTAGAAAATGTAGAGAGATACACCATGTTGCATTGCCTAATTGATTTTTTTTTTCCCTTTTTGCTTTTGGTTAATGAAAACCAAAAAAGGAGAGAAGAAATCTTCCCTATCAGCAGCAGCAGGGGTTGCTGCAGGAAGATGATAATTCCCTCCTGCTACTCTGCTGACAACCACCAAGCTGTACAGGAGGAGCAAAACATTTTAATCATGGAATTAAAAAACACAGCAGTTTCTAAAGCCACACCTCACCTTGGTTGATTTACATTACTTTAGGATCAACTGGCTTCTGATGGAATTATGATTATATATGGAAGATAACAGAAGGAAAAATTTGGTGTCATTTCTAGTTTGGCTGTGCATAAGAGGCAGGGCATCTACATATCTGAACAGTTTTGGAGCATCTTGGATAAGCAGAGACCACTGAACTCCTTAAAAGCACAGTGCAAACTCAAGGGCTCCCCAATTCCATACCAAGTGTTTTATGAATGCCATACTTTAAAATACACAGTATCAAATCTAAAAGGTAAAAAAACCCCACCAGCGACTGGCAAGTCAGTGTCCAATCCAACATCCACTGAGACCATCAGAAAACTTGTGACAGAGGCCTAGAAGCTTTGACTCTGGCTCTTTCAACAGATTATCATTACAACAAAGGCACCCCTAAGGGACTACCAAGAGAAATGCAAGTCTTGCGTCAAAGACAGTCAGACACCCCCAAAATTAAAAATTTGAGCACACAGCAGCTTACATGCAGCAGCTTTGGGCATGTGGCACAACATCTGCTACAAAAACACTAGAAAGCAGACCTGCGGCAAACTGGACCACTGCCAGCTCTCGAGATTATTCCCCCACCCCCCCCCCCCCCCCCGCCCCCCGACAAGGCTGTCAAGTGAATGGACAGATGGCAGCCGATGCACACGCTGGATAGTTAGCTCAGTTAACAATCAAGTACGCTAGATGATTTCAGATTCACTCTGCACCAAGCATTGTGTTTGCTATTGAACCATTAACACTGTGTCCTAATAGGAATATAGTTTGGTATTAAGAAACTGGCAGATTTTGTATTTTACAAGACAGTTTCTCTGGAACAATTTGTCAGGGAACATTAGAGCTGCCTTCATGAATAAAGTGAGAATATGCCAAGTTTACCAGGCTGGTTTGTTCATAATTTTAATTTGACAGTGTTTGAAGAATGAGGATGGAAACAAACACTAAGATGCAGGTCAGTTACCTGCACAAGCTGCTCCCGGGGATGCAGTCGGCTCAAAGCAGGGTCTATGTCAGGAGTGCACAGGATATCCATCACAGCTGTGCTGCCTTGCCCTGCAGTGGGACATGGCACTGACCTCCGTCACCACCAGCCTACTGGGTGACACGCTTGTCACCTGAGTCTACAGATGTGAGAACTCACCCCAGAAAAACTAAGAGTTCTTGGGTTTAAATGAGTGCAGTCCATAAACAAAATCTGGCCTTTAATGGGGTGAATAATTCTGTACTGAGCACTAGCACACAGCATGCAGGTGGACTTTTGGCCCCAGCATTAACAAGATGCATCTTTTAATTACAGACATAGTCATAAAGAAGAATAAACAACATGTTTGTAGACTTATTGACAATGTTACCCAATTGATTTGCTTTTCCATAAACTAAGCAGGGCAAGAATAATTCTTGAAAAAAAAAAAGTTGTTTTATCTTTAAACTCTCCCTCCACCTTTTGTTCCTGTTGCATACCCATTTTATCCATGGAGCTGGCCAAGGGGTAATTAACTACAATAGAAGTTATTTGCTCCATATTTGGCTCCCACAACTGTTTTATTCATCAGTGTTGCACCTACTAAGCACCTTGAGAAAATAGGCACCATCACCTCTTCCACCTGAATTATAGAAAGGGGGCAAAGGGGGATAAAAACAAGAAAAACAAGCAAAAAAGTAGAAGGACAAGGACAGAGAACTAAGAGTTAGCTCTCCTGAAGGAGGAAGGAGTTGGGTGTGGACACAGGTGAAACCAGCACCTCACATTTCTTATCTGTTAGCTCAGTTGCTAAGAGCGCAACTGAAGCAAACTGAAAAATGCAAAGCACTTCTCACAGGTGATCGACAAATTATTGTCTGCACAGTCAGATACCCGCCAGCTGCAGGTTCTGGCTGGTACTGTCAAGTCTTGCACTTTGGACCCACATTCTGAGCTCTCCAAAAGCACAGACCTTGTACTACTCCAAGTGCTGAACCAAAAGAAGCTGCATAGCACATCACAATGCTTTGGAAAACCCGCAGGGCAGTGATTCTGGCTATGGTCAGTCTGTGGACATCACATAGACCTTCTATTCACTTTCCCTTTCTGATACAACACATTTCCTTTAGAGGTATTTACAGTGCATCACCATAGTTATATCAGGAAAATCAGCAACAGCAGTCAAGAACTTATATGCCCTGCTTTTCCAATTCAGATGTGGAAAGGTGTAACAAGAATTTCAGGAGAACTCTGCCACTGCACTGAGCTCCTCAGCAGCCCACTCTCTGCAGCTTCCTCTCTCCTGAGGAGGAGACAGTGCTGGGACCGCCAGTGTGTGATCACTGCAGCAGGGAAGTCAGAGATGTAATTTCAAAAAATAAAGTGCAAACCAGTCAAAAATGGAGACAGAGGCAAACTCATCTTCTGGCTCAACTTTATGAAAATCTGATTAGACCTTAGTGAAATTTAATCTTTGCCTTCCACGCCCTCTGAGACAACAATAAAGATCTTCTGAGGTCATAAGGTATCAGGAGAGAAGAGAGACCACTCAACTGTAAGAAAATAGCTGAGAAACATTGTTTTTCTTGGCACTAATCACCTGGTAAATCTGCAAACAAAGGTCATTAAAAAGTGAATGATATAAAGCTACACAACTATTTTTAAACACAAAAATACACTTCATTGAATAGAAAGTACTGAAATAATATGAAAAACACAAGACAAATTAACTACAGCAATAACTAGGACTGTCAGACGTTAAGAAGAGAGTATTTGTTCAAATTGCTAAGACAGCCAAGAGACAGAAAATTTGACTCCCAGCAGTCCTGCAGCGGTAATGTTTCTTTTTCCTTTTTGTTCGTATTACAAATTTACAGCAGAAACAAAACAATCTACCAGATACATGTTTATATCATCAGCCCTTCCCCAGAACAATTCCCCTTCAAAAACCATTCATTAGGCCAAACCCCAAGTCCCAGTCTTTTTTCTCAGCCACAGGATCCACATTTCCTTATTCCGTAACCTTTTAATAGGGAATTTTTTTAAAAGGGATTTTTTTTACTTCTCCACTTTCACAGACAGATAATAGACTGTGCCATTTAGCCCCAAAAGAGGCCACACTGAATCTGCTTCCTGGATGCCCTTGAGCCCTTTGCAGATCAGCAGAAAGCTTTCACTAGGGCTGCGTGTTGGGTGTCACTCCCATCTGTCAGCTCAGCAGCAGCAATGGTACCAAACAAAGTCTTTCTGCTCATTCAGCGCCTGTGGTTTAATATTTGCCAAGGGTTTGATCCTGGCCTCTTGGTTTGTGCCTACAGTTCCCAGGATTCCCAGGTGGTCTCACAGCCAAACATCAGCCTACTTTAGGCCTGCTGAGCCTGCACAATCAGTCTGCCATAAGCCCCGTTTAGCTGACACAGTGGATACGAGCAAACCCTACACGCTGATGTTTCTTAGATTCTTCTAAGATGCTCTGCTTACAGGCCAATGAGATCAGGTTTAGCATCTTTCAGGAAAGAAAGCAAGCAATTCTTATCAAAATACAGCAAATCTAGGAAATTAAAAAGAGGACAAAAATATGAACAGGTGGTAAAACTCTACTTGTAATTTTTTCCTCTAATTATTTAGTATATCAGCTCATGAAACCAACTCATCTTTGCCATGTATCATGCCAGATGAAGTGAAATATCCAGAAAGCATTATAAAACAAATATAATTTTAGGGCCAATCCTAATTATGAATGTGCAGATCTAAAGTAATCAAAGACGACATGCATAAAGTTAAAAACTAGAGGATGTTGTCTATATCATCTAAGAGTTCAATTTCAATTTTTTCCCCCATATCCTTATTCTTGCCTATAGAATCCTTCACTTGGTAATTCCACAACTCCTACAGTCATGCAACAAAAACATAGTTATGTTGCAGATGGTTATGCAGCAGAATATCTGTGGAATAAAATTTGCTGATTAAAATCCTATTTTAATCATGCAGCTAAAAAATCCACAGTAATATTGTAAAATGTATCTATGCAGAAAGCTAGAAAACTGGAATAACTCTGGTAGGCTGATCTCTTACTGTACAGATGTACAATAACTCTCAATCTGCTCTTGCCTTGGCAGGTAAGGGGCTGTGCACTACTCGAGATTAATTAGAAGGAACACATGTTCCTCATGAATGATGTCATGTCTAGTAATATTCATAAATTAATTCATCTCAGCATTGACCACGTTGTGTCTGATTTTTAAGACTTACTAATTTTTGACTGCAATTGCTACAGACTGTCTATGGATTTTACAATCTCTGTAGAGAGATTTTATAAAAATAAAGCACCAGACAATGAGCTGGTTTTCACTGGTTTGGTTTTTTTTTTTTTAATGTGGTCTTTACACAGATCATCACCAACTAACTGGGCTAAGAGAATTCATATGGTATGAACACATTATATTCTGTTTGGGCACCTATAACATGAACACAGAGTGGTTATCACAGAGGCTCAATAATAACCACATATTCTGAGCTCATCGCCTTGAGAAAACACCACTGTCTTCAACACCAAACACAAAATAACATCGCATTACACATGCAAAATTCAAGGCCTCAGCTTTAACTGTCCTTTGATCTTCCATAACAGAAGGAAGTGTAAACCAAGATCAAGTTTATTAACTACAGATCAAAGTGAGTCTAGTTCTTCCCTTTCCAACAGCAATTAAAGACTGGAGGTGAATTTCTAGGGAAAATTATTTAGATATTTATAGGTTATTTTTTCAATCATAAAAAGTGCTATTCTAATTTAAAAACACAACTTCTGGACACCATGACCCATATTTCTCCTAGCTCTAACCTGGAAATTCCTGCTCTTCCCCTGATATTAAGATGTTTGTTAATTGGGAGCATGGACACAGCACCATATTAACAGCTAACAGAATTATTGCGGTAAAGCAACAAAACTTAGAAGTCCAACCATTGCTTTAAAACATGTTTAACCACAAAAGATGTTCTGCCAACTGTTTCAGCTTTACTGAGAGGTTGGTGGTACAGGTTATTTGAAAACTCCTGGAGTATAAAAAAATAAAATATATTTCTCCAAACTTGGAAGCACTTGGGAAATTGCCTTCTGTTCCTAACATCATGTGAATTCATCACTTAAGTGCGTTGCACAACAAAAAGCTATACTGCACTTGGATTTCACTTTTAGGAGCAGTTTAGTCACTTTTTATACCCCAAGAATTGTAATTCTTTACAACAGTGGCAGCTTGAAATGCATTATAGTGCCTAATTCTTTTGAAACTTAATTGTAGAATGCTCTTAATATGGTCTTTAAAATAAAACAATCTAAGTATCATAAAAACCTTACAGCTTCTTCCACAATTAAATCCCTTGAATGAAAAGCAGTATCTTGCAGTTTTGCAAAGTCAAAGCAGCAGTTGTACATGCTCAAGCACAACTCTGTGTAAGCAGGTGCCATTAGTGATTGAGGGTTTTATGACTGAACCCTTTTTTTCCAAATACGAGCCAACACGAAACCAAGGTACCTGTGAATTAATTACACAGGGGTTTTTGTGTAGTCATACAAATATATCAGTCTTGAAAGAGGGCAAATATTTTCATTACAAGTTTGATCATTCTCACAGCAGTCAGCAAGAGGTTTGGGGTACTGTTCTTACTGGTATCACTAGCAGAGGACTGGCTCTTGCAAGGCATCAGCACCCTCAGCTTACACCACACTAACTCAGCTCACCTAAAACATGTCCAAAAGTAGATTCATTTCTTAAAATATCAGTTGACAGACAAGTGATAACATCTAAAATTCAGACTACCTTCTTTATTAAAAATAACACAGCCCTGCCTCTTCAAATTAACACTTTCACTCCCTCTTCTCCAGCTCATCTTGGGGGCTCTGTTACATTCCAGTGGCACCAGACCCACATATCCATGGCTGGATTGCATCCAGGGTTCATCATCCTACAGCTGGTTTCAAAACCACAAGGTAAAATGCCCAGTACTCATTACCATACTATATTCAGCACCCTCCTTAGCTTGATAAGTACTGTTCAGTATAAAGAGTGGGGGTTCTTTAAAAAAAATGTTTTAAAACTACAGCCAATACAGACACTTTTCCCTACATTCCCAAATTAGTTGCATAATGCTGTTGCCCTTTCGTAAAGATAGATCACACTGGCACTTCAGAAATGGCTGCAGTTTCCAAGTGATGACAGAATTTCACATCCCCGCCCTATTCCCACCGAGTGCCAGGATCCTTTCCAATGCCTGCAGCAATGCTTTGAAGTAGGTGCAATTGCAGCAAATGCAAAAGATTAAAGGATTCTGGAGTTCATGGAAAGAGGTGCAGAGCTCACTATCACCAAGAAGATTTGACTAAACATTTTAAATTTTTATTTAAAGAATTTCATCATGAGAAGAGTTACACCATAACACTTTTCCCCAGGATATATTTTACATAAATGTCTATGTTGCTTGTGACTAAATAGGCGCATAGAAATGGACATACATTCAGCCTTCCACTGTCATTCTCTGAGATAGTGCAGATCTTGCAGATCTCACACAGACAACGGCATACCAAGAACTGAAAGGTTGAAAGATGCTCAAAAATAGACAACAATATTACCTCAACATTTTCTTTTTTAAGCAGCTTCCACACAGAATGTTTAAAGGAGAAGTTTTACATTTAAAACATCCTCCTACAGGGGGAAGCTGCAATATTTCTGACAGACATTTTCCTTTTTGTTAGGAATTTCACTTACTCAGTATCCTGTCAGTTTAGGAACTAGGAGTCAGAGCTTTCAAAAAACCAGCTGATGACGAGTCCCAACTGCTGTGTCCCTCCAAAGGTGACTTACCAAGAATTGTATCTTTTCAAGTGGGGGGAGAAGGGTTGGTGTTTTTTTCTTAAATATTAATCCTGGCAATCACAACTGTTAACCAAACCAAAACTGAAGACTCAGGCAGCAAAGGTTTCCACATCACTGTCCCTTGCTGAATCTCCTGGCACGTGTACTGCCAGCAAAACTGCATTACCCACGTGGCAACATGAAATCTGTTCACTGACATACCTACATCAGCTTCTAGAGGGTGCAGTATAACAGAGTCCTACAAATTTAAGTGTAAATGTAAGCTATAAAAGACTCCCTAAGACTTTCTGATGAGTATGCAAACACAGTTGACTATTAAGCAGATCAGCTGCACTGATATTTTGTTTCTATTGTTGTTTAGAGATAAGTATGATTTGGAAACAGAACAGGTCTAAGATTAAAGGCCAAAAATAGAGCTGAGAAGCAGAAGCCTCTTCTGTTACTCTGCTACTTTTATTTAACTCTGGATCTGTCAGCCCAAAGCTCATCCTCAAACTTGAGCTCCAGTCTCTTCCTTTCCCTGATGGCACATCTTGCAATCTCAAATCAAGACCTCAACACCATATCCCTTTTCCTTCAGTCTTAGTATCATAGCCTTCTCCCAGTCCACCATAAAGCCTTTCACGTCCTACCCATCTGTGCTCCTTAACCTCTTCCCTGACTGCAGATCCCAACACTGCCTTAGGTGATGCAGAGCAAACAGCGGCAGCATCTTCAGCAGTAACATGCTGGAGGATCCTCCAGTAGTTGAGCCATCATAACTGTAGCAAGACGCTTCTACATTTACTGAGCTGCATGATTCACAGCTCCCATAAACAGGCATGGAAGGCACGTGAAACGTGCTGGAACAATCTCACCTAAGAGCTGACTCCAAGGAGCACTGGTCAAACATCTGTTACGGGTGCACTTTGGTTTTGGATTCAATACAAGGTTTCTAACTGCATTTAGCAAAGGTTGAGTTTGGATGTTTTTTTTTCTCCAGAAGACAAGCATTCCTGAATGAAGCTAATGCACATCTTTGTTTCTCCTCCTGGACCTATTATATGTTACCACCATAACAGATTTTTTTTCCTGTTTCTAATACTTGTCCCTCTCCTTCCTCCATCCTAGACAGAACTGCTGAAACACTTTATGTCAGCATTACCAACCTCAGTGTCATTGTATAAGATATCTTCCTTTTTTTTCTGCTTTCCATTTCTTTGTCAATATTTAAGAAAGAGAAGAAGAGTGGGGAAAAAGGAGTAAAGCAAGGGAGTGTTGGTTGTATAGTTTGAACACCTAGAACTGCTACAAGGAAAAGGACACAGTAAAACTAATAGAAATATTTGCAAAGGTAAATTTTAAAGGCCTAACACAAACAGTGCTCTCTGAGTTACAGCACTTCATGCTTAGAGAGAGTCAGCATGAGAGCCCTAAGGCTACAGTAAAGTTAACAAGCATAAACAACAGAATTACCAACACCAGGACACAGTTTATGTGTATCCTGTGCACATGCTTTTTCAGATGTAACTAATTTTTACTGAAGATAAATAGGAACACTAATGAAAATCTTAGCCTGTGGCACTGGCTTGGCTAGGTACCATGCACAATGAGAAAGCACAAGAAAATTAAGAACTTATAAAAATATATTAGCTGTAGTAGCAATTCTTAGCTTCTTGCTGTTCTGTTTTACATTTTCAGTGAAACCTAATGAGGTTGTTAGACTTATGTAATGATTAAAAATTTCTTCACTTGTGTAGAGCATGCCAGGCTTTTCTAAAAGGGTTCGTGCCCAAATACTTGCATTTGGTCTACCGTATTTCCAAGTTGGATGGCTATTTGCTCTCCCCTAGTCCCTCTATCACTCTGAGGTGGAACACTGCTTAAACTACTACATCCTCAGACCTTCCCTGGGCTTAGGAGTTAAATTTATCATTTTTTACCAATACAGTGGTACTTCTAACCCCCAAGGAGTGAACAGCTAGCACTCTGTTTAATCTAATCTGCCCCCCACACTCTTTCTTCTGGACAAACCTTCAATAACACAGAGGTGTGAAGAGATGAAAGCAATACAACAGAAGCCAACAACTCAATAGTAAATAACTCTATTCCCTGACTTGTGACTTCTAAGTTTCCTTGGCCAGTCCTCAAAGGTACTTGCTGAGACCAGGAGGCCTTATCTGATGGAATTCAACATCAGTAACTTCAAAGTCATGCTCTGCAGGCATGATGGGGAAATCAATCCAACTGTGATACACAGTTATTAGATGAGGTATTGCCACTTCGAAAAGAAACCTGTGAACAGGCCCACGGAAGTGTCAGTTCAGTGATCATAAACAAGGAAAAAAATAAGTCAGGAGCAATCCTCCAAGGAGCAGAGAATGAAATCTAACACACCCTCATGTGCTTGTCATTGCAAACCTGGATGGTGGCATCCAAGTTCTGTTTCCCTTTTTAACCTGTATTCAGCTCTGCCTTCTAACCCCAAAATCACATTGGAGACGAGAAAATTCTAGAAGAAAAGGCTGATTATAGGTAGAAAATGTCACCAACACTGAAAGACTACAACTGTGATACATTTTCTGACTGGAAAAAAAGGTGATTTAGATGGGAATAAAGTATCACAACACAGTTTCAGAGTTTAAAACTCTTTTCAGTTCAGAACACTTCTTCAAAGCATAACTCTGAAGACCTGACTTAGATTCAGGTTGCCAAGGGCAAATCCCTGAGGATCTCCAGCCTAAAGGTCATTTGATGTTGCACACAGCAGTAAGGGGAAAAAAAAAAGTACAGTATTTTCACCATCACCTCAGCCAGAGGACAGGACCAAACCAGGCTGATTCAGTGTTCCTACCAGATGGTGTGTGCCAAGAGGCTCCCACAGAGTGCTGGCTAGATGCTAAAGCTGCCCTAAAGATAACATGCAATCTGAAATTGGAGACCGTGCAAAGATGCCACCTGCTTCCCCTTGCAGTGTAAGCAAGCCTCTGGATGGGAGCCAGTCCCAGAGGCATAGAGTATGCTGCTTGTTCACACATACATACATACGAGGTTGAATGTGGGTTTTCCTACTGCAGAGCTTTTATTCCAGAAAACATAGGGCTGTTGGGCATTTTCCCACTCCCCCCTCTATATATCCAGTGTAGTCTGGAGAGAAGAAGAAGATGAGAAGTATCTATAGCTTCTTAAAAGCTCTCTTCTAATGAATTTATCTCTCTCCACTACCTTAAGCAGCAGATTCAAGTCAAGATGAACACATGTTGCCATACTTCCAAACAGGTCTTATCAAGGGCAGGCTTACAAATACAGTCCCAGAAGTAACACAATCAGTATTTCCCTGTAACACAGCCTATCCCTTTTCGGAAGGCTTTTCATGCAAGTAATTTGATGCAAAGAGCCTCCTCAGCTTTTGAAACTCAAAACCAAGGATTTTTGCCAGAAACTGTTGAACATTTAACATCAAATAGGAAACTTTGCCTCCCAACACACAAGCTACTGATACAAACAGCTGTGCTCTCCCCTCCACATCTCAAGTGCAATACCAAATTCCACATTCTAATCCAGAACTTTGCTGTGTGACTACCTTTGAGCATGGTGAACACAGCCTTTCTTCAGGTCTTTGTATCAGAAAGTTGTTATTGATGGACACCAGAGCCATCGTCCCCTGGTGTAAGAGCAACAACCACAACAGAAGCACACATACACCTCCAGAACTAAACTGATAGTGAGTGGAATGCTGCCCTGTTTTACAGAGGAAAAAAAGATGAGCATTTGAGCATGGAAATTGTTATTTGAGATCTAGTTCAAAGGAGGATCAGCTCCAAGACTCAGAGAACCGCAACATACTAGTCTGAAGAAAATTGAAAGTAAATGTTTCAACTACTGGCGCAAAATGTGTCTGCTATTTCAGGCACTGAGTAGTGCTTCAACAGAAGGGTAGCTTAAAGGTTGCTCCAAGTTACCAACCCATTGCTCCAGGACTGGTCCTGCCAACTAAACTCCAGCATAAGTTTGGTTGCTCCCTAAAGCAATCCTGCAACACATACCTGGATTTTGTATATTTGACCTCTTCCAGGAAACACCAGCTGCTCTGCATTGCATAACAATAGGCTATTAAGATTTCCACACATCATTAAATTTAATACATTTGAGTTTTGGGTTAGGGGGATTTGCAGGGATGGAGGTGGGGGAACAGCAGGAAGAGACACATAGGTGACAGAAGCAGTGTGTCAGCTTGTACTCCTCTGGCTGGCAGTATCCCAAGCTACAGATCTCAGAAAGAATCAGTGAAGTGTCACAGCATCTTCCCTCTGCAACTTCCCACCCCATTAACATGCTCTACAAAGGTCTAGCGTCTGAACAGGAGGAAGCCTCGCCTCCTGAATCTTTGCACTGCTCACTCCTGTTTTGACAGTGCTTGATTATAACCTATGGTATAAAAATCAAATGCATTTGCTTGCCTGCATTGCAGAATGAAGGTACTTAGCAGATATGTGGTATAACCCATCAGTTATATCCAGCTCTTATATTGCAGAGAAACATTCTGTTGTCATTTCTAGATGAAACACTGAGAGGATTATTTTAACAGTCTCAAAGCTACTTATTACTGCAAAAGAAACAGAAAACAGGAATATCTGGAAGAGTGCAAAATCCAATGATACAAAAATACAAACCCATGACATGGAAGACAGCTGTGCAAAACAAAATTAGCAAAGCTTTTACTGGTCAGAGCACATACTGAAATGATAACTAGAAACCCAGAGTAGTATTATTATGCTTCTGTTACATGACCTTGTCAGAAATTCACTTGGCTGGACAAAGTCCTGTAGTTTTGTACTTTCATTTCAGCCCTGGACCCAAGTACCACTTAGATACATTTATTTTCCCAGCATGTCATTTTAGGAAGTTGTAATTTTAAATACATGAAGTTGTTTCTCTGTTCTCAAAAAAAGAACGTCCATCCAACCTTGTGTATTGTGCATCTAAATAGTAAGCAAAAATCATTGCACCAAGAAAGCATTTCATTTCCGACCACATCTTTGTTGAAAACTTGTAATGAATAGAACATAAGAAAGTCTGTAGTATAAATGTGCTAATCTATGTTTTGTCCACAATATCCACACTCAAAAACCTTCCTGTCCACTCTTGCAAGTGCTACAATTGTTACAGTGTAGAGCAAAGTTCTATTTTGCTTTCCACTGCTAAAATACTGGGAGACAGATCCATGAGGGCCTATACATTTGCTCTCACTGTATCCACATACTATAGGCTACCTTCTACTTACCTGATAACAGCCCTTTCTTTTCCTCTGTGAAAGCTGCTGAGTTAAGTAAATCAATGAATGGCATTTCCCCAGTACTCATCCAGTTGGCCTGAGGAACAATCTAGAACAGCAGATAAACTTATCATTCCTCTGTATTCATTATGACATCCTGAGTAGTGTTTGAAAGGAACAAAAACACCTACAAGAGGCTGGTAGAAATAAGGGTCAATTAAGACCAAGAGAGCACAAAGGGGTTGGTCCAGATGATCTCTGGAGATCCCTTG
The DNA here is from genome assembly GCA_013396755.1 of Sclerurus mexicanus. Lineage (NCBI taxonomy): Eukaryota > Metazoa > Chordata > Aves > Passeriformes > Furnariidae > Sclerurus > Sclerurus mexicanus. Next base: position 827,371 of record VWZF01006443.1, on the reverse strand, counting down.
CAATCCTCAAGCATTCTGTGGTTTCCAGGCCATAACCAGCAAATTCAGCAACGGCAATGTGATACAGGAACTGACCCAGACCTCCTTTATTATCTCTTCCTTTGGCCTTGCAATTGTCTGTGCTGCCTGTCTAACAATCTAATTAAACCTTTTTCTGCTAAACACCATATGGTCAGGCCACATCATGAGCCATGGCATGGCAGTGTAAGTTATCAGAAGGAATAAAGCAGAAGGTCATGTCCAGAAGGTCGCATCCTATTTGCTATCACCTGCCTTTCTCAGCAGGTGCTCATGGCACTGCTTTTTCCTCAACAAACACCCACAGAACAGTGAACAGGTTTTATAGTCTTCAAATATTCACACACACCTTGTAGCAAATGAATTTTGGGATCAAAAGTGCCACCACAGGCTTGAGCAGAGTTTGGGCAGCCTGTCCTTTCAAAGGAAAGCATCCAACTACACTGAGCATTCACCAGACATTAATATATATGTAAAATAAGCCCCTCTTCAACTGGCCTACCAAGACTTAAGGCCATGCCGCCTCTCCTGGGCGGAAATCTCTCAGGTAACAGCAAGTTCTATATTACCACAGGACCCAGCCCAGGAAAGTCCAGCCACACACAGAATTTCTACATCCTCTGTGCCATCATTATGGGATGCCAGCTATATGTCACTGACAATATACCTGCTTCAACGGCAGCAATCTAAAATGTGACTTTTACCAAATGCCTTCATTCTGCCAGGAATTAATTTCTCCCTCAGGCCCTCCTGACATTTCCATGGATCACTGTTAATTAAACACTTTCAGTCATGTCCCTTCTCCCTGTTTGCATCCTGACTATAACACCAGTGCAGCTGCAAGCAAGAACAGTTCATTTGCCTTGCTTCCAGCTGGATTTAACCAAAGCAAGGAGTAGACAGAGCTGAACTCAACCATTTGTCCCTAAGACCCTTCTCCAGAAGTCATAATGGACAAGGGAACCCTTACATCAATCTGGTATAGCAATCATGGTGCTATTGAGATCCTCAAGGAACACATACAGAGAACCCAGTAATTGCAGCTGTATTGCCATGGGTACACAGACGTCAGTCATGCAGCACTTGTACACTTGGAGATTTGCAGCTGTGATTGGGGGGCTCAACTGACACACAGGGAGCCTGAAAGCTACTGCAGATGCCTTAAACCAACACATTGGAAAAGAGTTTCCAGATAAATTTCAAGATGATAATTTCCCGATAGATTTTTATCTTGTGCATACTGAAAGCTTTTGCTCTCCTGGAGATATTGTTTAAAATTATTTTCATGTATTTTGCTTGCCTGCACAGGAGAAATACTTTAAATAAACCTGCTCCTTTAACTGTTTGCTTAAGTGGATGCTATTGCAATGAATTATCTTTCTTTAGCCACAGCTGCCTCCCAACGGATTTCTTCTGTTTCTTACAGGGAATTTAACAGCAGTCTCTCCAGTCCAACAGAACTGACAAACTACTTTAGTTTAGCGAGGCTCCATGCTGGGCGAGTCCCAGAACCTCCTGTCCTTTACAAACAGCATTTCTTTTGAAAAGGTGTACGGAGTTTGTTTCCATATGCTCACTGTTTCTCAATACTGCTGTTCTTACAAACTAGTAAATGAATGCCTCCAGCTAGCAGTAACATTTCTATCAATGTAACAGCCCAGCCCACAGGGATCTAATTTACTGAAACTGGTTAAGTGCTACACAAACATCATCTAGAGAGATTAATTGGCTGTTAAAGTTTGATTGCTTTGCAATCCCTTGGTGATGGCTGCAAAATGAAAAAGTGATCTTTTGTCATTACGTAAATACCTTAAGGTACGGTATATATGCAGGGCTTTGTGTACATTTTATAAACACAACAAGTCTTCACTGGGTAGGAGAGCTACGACCAATTTATTTATACTGAAGTTTATTTAGTATATTCATTATGGATGACATTTTCCTGAAGTTTATTTAGGAACAAAGTCTTCCCAGGCTGTAATTAATCCAAATTAAAACACATTTATGCTGATCATTAAAGCAATTTGTTGCAGACAAGTTTCCATTTGATCATTTCCCAAAGTCTGTATTACTGTATTCTGAATCTTCCATTTCCTAAGTGCAACTTTTCATATCTTAAAAAAAAGTTACTGTAACCCATATACCCCTAGCTGCTGGAATTTTTCCACTTGGAGGTTCCCTAAAGTTACAGTGGAATTTGGCATCACTCTTCCATTACATAGTTTTCCCCATTTCTGGTTTGTAAAACCCTTGCTTAAGTAAGAGTTTTATAACCCTGCTTTTCTCAGGGTGAGAGCCTTAATCAGATGTGAGGGAGTGAACAGAGCAGCTCAAAGCTCTATTCACTGACCATGCTACAAGATGATGGGAGGAATCAGAACCAGAGACACCCAGCCAAAGGAGCTGTCAGTGTGATCCTTCCATGTAACTTCAGCAAATCAAATAGCTGATTCACACTGTAATTCCATGGATTATAATCTACTTTTTCTTGACAAACTGGCATAGTTTTTTCACAAGCTACCTCAATGACTACACTTAGGTCTACTATGCCTAAGGCAAGCCCAAAGGGATAGATGCTCCTCATTATTGTTAACATCAACATTTTGGATGATGCAGTAAGGATCAGAAATACATAGGCAATGGAGTAAGAACAAGTGCTATTAAGATCAGAGTGGAACTACTAAAATCACCAATAACAATGTGAATAAGAAAAGAAACATGTCTCAGATTCAGGGGAAGTTGAAGCTCTTGCATAGTAGGGAAAAGTCTTTTTATTCTTAGATTCAGGAAAATCTGATCAGGAATCAGCAATAAGCAATTCTCAGCATATCACATCAGATTGCTCTTCCACTGTTAAGTGACTAGATACCCATAATAGTTCAGCATCTGGGTTGCAGGCAAAGCTGTAACACAGAGGGTGGGGAAAAGCTTAAAGCCATAGCACAGATTTCATAGAAAAAGTTCTAAAATAGACTTTCCAAGGCAGGGCATGGACTATTTAAACAATCTGCAGATAGCCATACATTTGTAGTCTGGATATATGAACAAAACCCCACACTTTGCTGTATGGTGCACATGTGTGTGCCAGCCCGTTCACTGAGAAACTGACACAGTTCTCAAAGGAGAAAGTCTGAATAAACAATCTCCTCCAGCTGGGGTGTAGGGCACGAGGTGGGTGTTAATCTGTAGTGAAGGCCCCAGCTGACACATGAAAATAGGTAATGGCCTTTTGGGAAAAGTAATGGAAAAAAAACTCCAAAAAAAACCCAACCAAACCAACCAACCAACAAATCCCATGATTCTAAGCATTAGCAGACACTCTTACCATCATAGAATGACGTGCTCAGATATCATTGTGATGAGCTTGTTATATAAAAACAAAGAACAAGTAGCTGTTTATACAGTAAAAGAATCTAATAGAACTATCAAATGGATATGGACACAGTTTGTTTAAAGAAAAGAAACCCACATAAACAGAGACCACAACAAAACCACAAACATCAAAACACACCAAGACAACCCCAGGAAAGGCATCTCTTGTCACAGGAGGTGCCTAGCTCTGTCCTTTAGAGAGCCTTATCTGTCCTGTTAATTATGACTTTGAACTTGCCTTTGGCCATTGCATTAGATCTTGAGGGAGTTTGAAGTTCAGAAACCAAGTTCTTCCATGCTAGGTGTAAATATTCACTCTCTTTCTGTGAAGCCTGGAGAGCCACGCACTACCCAGGAGCACTTAATCCAAGAGATGCCACTTGCATCCAAAAGATTATCACTGGATTTGGCAAATGAGATATGCTGGAAGCTAAGATTAGCAGGGAAGCGGGAATACACCATTTGGAGCTGTTAATTTTCTTCTACGAGCAGATCTTTTGCAACACTGCCTGTGCAACTGAAGCTTGAATTTGCACTCTGCACTATGGATGAACATACCAAACCCTACCTTAAATCATTTAAAGCTATCATACAGCTGGCTTGGATCATGTTTGTGTAAAATAGCCCACTCAAGACCTCAGATTGCTTATCCCGTTCAGATTACACTCACTCACTCCTGTATTTAAATGAAATGGTTTCAAAGTAGGCACCTATATCACTTAGGAAAGAAGCACACATTAAAAAAAAAGTAATAAAACTGTCTCCTTTCTGCAGAGAAAAGGATCCTAATTGCCTTACGCTTATAACACCTCCAAGATTTATGGTGCCAGTTGGATTCATCTCCCTCATATCCCATTAAGAGGGGCTATTTCCTGTCAAAGATACACTGAGCAGACCCTGTGCTCATGCCCTAACCAGCAGATAACGAGAATGGCAGCTCCCTTATTTACACTACAGTCCTCTGGCAGTAACACTGTTTGCCTTCTTTGCTGCAGCTGTGCATGTTGGGATCAGCACTTCAAGGATTTTTATGTTCACTTGAAAGTGTCTTTCCCCAGCAGCACGCTCTGGAATCTCAGCCATTATATGCGATGCCTTAAACTGGCTCCCCCCTTTTATAGCTTCCTAACTGACTGGTCTGCAATTTATGAGCAGAAACTTAAATGTTCTGAATCTCCTGTATCTAATTGCAGTGAGGGAGGCCTCATCATTTATTTTGTCTTTTCATTGATTTCTACCCTTGAAATCTTTGCTTTGTACAACATTGTCAGAGGCAATTACAGTACACATGTAAAGCCTGGATTCCACCACAGATCCTAAAATCTCACACTATAGAGTCCCTTCAGAACCTCTAAGGCTTACTGATGGTTCCAATTTCCTCTCAGAAGTTAGCCCTAAGACACTTCCCTTCCCCCCACCCCACCAAGTATATGGGTTGTTTGGTTTGGAAGGGGAGAGATTTTAATTTTTTAATTAAAATAATACTACTTTTTAATATTATAACAATTGCTCGAAGTAAAATATATCTTAATATTTACACATTTGCAAGATAATATTTCTGTTATCTGGCTTCTGTTGAGAACAGCAAGACACTGATGGCAAAAGAGCTGCCAGCACTTAGCAATGCCCAGCATCATCTCTACACAACTTTCCTCAGAGATGTCATTATTCTGGAAGGATCTCTTTTGCTTTTCATATTTCTTTGCAGCCCGCCAATGGGACTGGTTTGTATTTCAAGAGGTGAACAGTAAATCATATGATTTTTTTCCAAGTTTTTCTCATTTGGACCATTAAAATTCACTTAAACTTTGAAACAGCCTCTAAGACTTTCCACATGAATGACATCAAATACTGCAGTCTAAAGTTTTCCAGTATGTTACTTGACCCCCTCAAATGAAGAAGTTAAACATTAGTCACATTGTAGACGTCAGGAACCTCTTAAATTGAGCATTTTTATTTATTTGTTTTAAAGTCTGACTAAAGCTTTTACCCTTCATTTCATCCTACAATACTGGCAGATACCGGTTGTGCTTTCCACATACTGCTAACCATTTATGTTTTTGAAACAATCCCTGTGTTGTTTTTCTAATAGAAACATACTTGAATGATGATTTAAGACATATTTGCACTTCTAGCATATAGTTACTGCACCGACAAATCTTTCATCCCAAGTTTGAATCATTTTCCAATATTTTGCAGTTATTTCTCTCTGAAATAGTTACTGGAGTGCCTTGCACTACATTTTGGATTTCTAAATCTAAAGTAACCAGAAAGTTATTTGACTTCCATAGGTAGCCCAGGGAAGGACTCCATTAGTCCTGCAATTTAATACATACTGCTTATTAGTTCGTTTTAAACAGTGATTAAATTGAAACTATATACTAGATTTTTTTCAATTATGCTATAGAAGAACTTTTCCTTAGCAAGTTTAGTTTATTTTATAAGGGTGAAAAAGCAAAATATTTAAGTCAGACATGACAAGAGCTTATGAATATTTACTTCCACATACCCTAAACTTAGCATACTACTTTTCTTCTGGGAGGTTTGGCTTAATGCATTCATGCTATCACAGACATATGAAACTTCAAATATCAAACTTGTGCTCACCCCAAAAATTTAGAATTTGATTCACAAGACGTATCACATAAATGTGAAAGAGCTTAATGGCACTCCAATCCTTTGTACTGAAAATTACAAAAAAATTAACACCACACTTGCCATTTCTCCATTGAGCTATCCTTTGTTTAGATCTCTCTGGTGAAGGAAGCATTGCCCATTTCTTAAAGCAACAGAGGACTTCAATTATGAGAGGCTCATTTTTAAGCTCTCTACTCAAGAGAGGGAATAACTGAGTTTACATTGGTGTTAGAGGAGACTGATAAGGGCCAGATGAAGCAAAGCGCTGCATAGATTCTCCATTTTCAGTTTTATTAAGAGCAGTGCATAGAGGGATAAGTTGCAGCATTTTTCCCTGGGGATAAAGAGAAGGTGTGGGAGAAAAGGGCTGAACAGGGCTATTAAATACATTTTCTCTATTAATTCCTACGTTTTTCAGCACAACATAGACCCACGGGGTACTGTTTGGGTTTTGCCACAGTGCCATAGAAAGAAACAACACTGTGTATCAAGGAGTCCTGCTGAGCAATGTTTTCATAACGAAAAACTATAACAGAGCACTTATGTCAGTGTCAGTAAAGGGACAAATAAGTTTTGTTTCTAAGAGAAATAAAATAATGACAGCACTTGTCATCCCAATGACAAGTCATCACAATGACATCCCAATGACAGCTCTTTCCCACCCAATTCTCCTTATGACTTTTCAGGCAAGAACGGTAACCTCATCGCATATGCCAGAATAAGCACAAAGACGGTTGTTACCACCCATTTTGTTCATTTTATCATATTAAATTCTGACATATAAAGACAAACCCAAATATGTACATGCTCCACGCTGAGGACCTGTCTTACCCTTGCAAACATCTGTATCTAAATATCATTAAGTGCTATATAATCAATATCAGCACATTAACTGTCTGCAAAAAGGAGTTCCCTCCATTTTCATACAAAAATAACCCCAAAACAAAACAACTTTGGAGTAAAACCATTCTTAGGTTGATCCATTGCAGAACAAACTTCAAATGAACTACATTAGAATATTCCCAGAAACATTTAAAAACAAGCTTTCTAAACATAGCCCTGACAGCAATGCTGGGATTATAATTCTGAAAGTATCTGAAGATGCTGATTAACTCCTAAAACAAACAGCCCTGGTGTGGTGTTTAAAATAGCCCTCCCCACAAGCAGCAAGAATTCATCTCTTAGCACAGCCTCAGAATTCCAGCATTCCACGTCATTTCTGAAGGAATTGCTCTAATATACTTGACACCATTTTTGTGGCACGTACAGGAGTGCAGAGCACTAACGCAGACTTCCAGGTAATTTCACAACTGTGTCTTTGTCTTGTTTTCACTAGACAATTGCAAATGTCTGGCTCTACTGTTATCATGTCTAATTTATTCATATCAACTTTACTGAATACTACAACTCTACTGATGCGTCACTCTGGAGGATCCATGGCTTCAGTAGCCCAAGGTATTTCAGTAAATAGACAGTTGCAAAGTAACGTTTAAAAAAGGAAAAAACAACCAGAAGGTAGGAAAAAAAACCACACACACACACAAATGCAAGAGCTCTCAGGGGACTGAATTTAACAGCAATTGTAGACCAGAGAGTAAAGACCTCCCCCCCCAAGTGATTGCTGTAACTTCTTCAAGAGAAGCACAAATAGCATTTAAATTTATTTAAAATAAGGTTAATTAAACTGCAATGTCTCACTACAATTTCTTTCCCTTAGGAATAAATTAAAATAAAAACACCCCAAACTCTGAAGTGTATCAAAAATTTTGAAGATCAGTTTGTTCAGAACACTTGTTCATATCTCAGGTTGTAAAGGAAGTCTTTGCATCATTTTCATGTGTATGGGAATATTATAAGCGTATATTAATATTCCCCTTAAATTTCTCGATACTTGAAGTTGAATATCACAGCCCTTTCAAATTACATAAAGAACAACTTGGCATGAAATTAATGTGGATGTGGGGCTTTGGTTATTTTTAACAAGTATTTCAAGCACTTTTTTTCTGTCTTGCCATGCAGCAAGAACTAAGAACATTTCAGTCAAAGTTTAAAAAGGCATTTGACTAAGAATTGGAAGTGGTTAACATTCTGATGCAATTTTAACTGCCACGTGAATATCTAATTGGGCAATCTCTTGCTTTAATGGACTGTTTCGAAGTGCTCTGTCCTCAAAGCTAATGACTGATTCAGCACTGCATCAACCCACTTTTACAGTAGAACTAACTCAGATTATAGTTCTTATCAATTTTAATCCATATGATTTTATAGTTTCTTTAGAAAGTGCAGCCATTTACTAGAACCCTGTAAGTAGATATTTCTCACATATTACCAGGGAAAGTGCTCAGGGCAGGGAGGCATAGGTATGGTGTGTGATATAAGACATCCTTAAAGCATTAGGTGTCATGAAAGCCAAATAACAGGTAAAATAACTTTTCCCCACCACTGGTGTTTTATGTTCTTTACAGTACTCAGTCAAGTGACCGCTAGTTAAATAACACAGAAATGGTGATGCTACACAGACTGTAACAAACTCCGTGAATCTCACTTCATTATAATATGCAAAAGGGAAGGGTATATTTTAAATTTCACATAATCCCGTTATCTAGCAGCATAGAATACAGACAACTGTATAACTTCCAAAGACAGCCTCTTGGCATATAAAAAGTTATCCCCTCACTAATAAATTAAACAACTTTTGTAATGAACAAGAAAAAAGATTGCTCTCTGCCAAGATTAGACACAAATTTATGGGCTCAGAGAAACAAAAAATGTTTCTGTTCAAGAAGAAATCCCTGCACATACAATATCTACATTCATTTTCATGATTAGCCTTCCGCTCTGGTCTCCTCAAGAAGATCGACAGCTTCTTGCCACCACTGCTTCATAAACATTCCTTTCTTTTATAAATAATAAATATGGACTCAGTGTCAATGAGTTCACCCAGCTTTGGGTTGACTCATTGATATTTCTGAGGAAAACCAAGCACAGTGGATACATCCAGCAGTTCTACATCCCCCTGCAATGGGGAAAGTCAGTCAGTAGGTGAGTAATGACCCTTAAATGAAGGCTACAGGGCAGACATACCCAGTGCCAGGACTGGACTGGCCAGAGGAACACAGGAACCTCAATAACTGCTCAGGTTGCTGAATGAGATCTATGGTCTGTCACATATGAATGTGTGACAAGGTCTGTAAATGTACACAGATTATGGAACAAACTGTCCTTGCTACACATTCAAACTTAGCTATGTTCTACAGAATTGTTGTGGCTCAAAATGAATGGCAAAGAAAGTCACTTTTTTTAACAGCTTTGTCATGATTGTAGAAAGAGCTTCTACTCTCGTAAAGACGTTTCATATTTATTAAGTGACCTGACCTATTCATGACATACATTTAAAAATTCATTAAGTGCTGCCAACAGTAGTGCAGTGGAAGGGCAAAGGATAAGGACTGACAGTTAGCTAAGGTCTAACCAGACTGAAAACATACAAGGATTAGTTTGTGCTGCGAGGGAATACGAAGTTTTAGGTCTCTAATAGGGTTTTTCATCATCATTTGTCTCCGGCTTTAGGGACTGAGATCAAAAGTAGAATTATCTAGAATGTTTGTTCTTAGCCATGACAGTATATTCTGACTTACTCTTCCTGTGGAACACTGAATAAAGCCCATCTTCATTTGAACATCACAAACCCAGAGCAATGGCAGCAGAGCCCACAAAGAGATGCAGTCGTGAACAAGTTAGTAGGCACAGACCAAGCGTCTGCAAGAACATTATAGCCCAGGCTTCAATGGTTTGCTTCTTTCTTTGCACTAGTACTTGTATTTTTACTATGTGGCAAAAATATCTAGAGGCATAGGTTGAAGGGTATTTAATCTATGATTTGTTTAACTTCAAAACAATAAATAAAAAAAACAAAAATCAATTAGAACAGCCAGGAAAGAGAGCTGCTTTTGTTGGCTGCAAGTGAAGGAGTCTAATATATCCTTTCATAAACAAACCTCCTCTCTACTAAAGTTCCTTGTAAGAACAGGCAGGCTTCAAAAGAGGTTCAGAGGTTTGGTTTAGGATAGAAACCCAAAAGTTCAGAAAATTCATTTGTCTGCAAAGCAGAGCTAGAAGTCCCAAGGGAACAGCTTGAGTGAGACTTTCTAGGACTTAACCATGTCTATTCAATCACAAATGGCACTGTGAAAACAACCTCTCGTGGTGCTTTTCAGGAAACTAGACAATTTCTGCTGAACCAGCCAGAACCCAGTAATTTCAATACATAAAAAGATTAAAAGAGGAGTTGGCTGCCCTCAAAGGTAAACAGAGGTCAAGGTGGAGCTTGGCAAGCAGCTATTTTTTGGTTATGTATCACCCTAAAAAAAAAAGTTATTTCATGAAGAACTGCTCAAATTAAAGGAAGTAATTTACATATGGGTTTATAAACTATTTTGTTCATCTTCCAGGAATAATCAAGTTGATGAGTTTATTGGCAGAAACATTATCAGATCAGAACACTTTTAGGGAAAACAAAAAAAAACATTACTTGCATGTGTAATGAAATAAAACCATAATATTCAGTTTCAATCTGACCAACTATCTGTCCAAATAAGAGAGGCCTAAAGTCTCTAAAGATTTTATTTAGCATCAAACAAATTGCAAGTTATCTACAGTCAGCAGTGAGAAAATAAGGTTAAAAGTCAATAAATAAATCTTTTCTGGATATTCTACTTTGAACATTGATAACTTTATGCAAATTGACTTGCTATTCCTTGATGCAGTGTTACATCTTTTGCAGTGTAACAGCCTCCAAGTTTGGGCACCCAGGAGAGGGGATGTTGCAATGGGAAAATGACTAACAACACATTCCTTCAAAATTCCTTTATGCTGTTACAAATAAACAAGAGTCTTGAATGACAAAGCTTCACAGGCCTCAGTTATAATCCATTCAATCAGTACAGGTGCTCGAAGCTAATATTTGCAGGCTTCCTGCTTTTGAGAGTATAGATGGAGTTAATAAAGTTACCAGGACTAGAGTAACAAGACCTGTTTTGCTCCCCTTTCCACCCTCCAGACAACCCCATTTTAATTGCTGCCCAACCCCATATACATTTTCACTCTTCTTCTGGTGCTTGGTTTTCTATTCTCCAGCCTCCTTTCAGTCCCAAGGCAAGACAGAGAAAGTGAAGACTGTCAGAAAAAGGGAAGGAAGAGTGGGAGGGAATGCCCTTGCCCTACAGCCTGGGACTGAGAAAAACAGGTTTTCAGAAAGTCCCTGCTTTCTCATCTCAGGCAGTGCCAGAGCAAATATCCAGGGAAAGCAGTCACCTGAACCCATGGCCAGACTCTCACTTACACACCCCACTGGCCTCCACTTGCTCGCAGATGTGATCAAACATGTTCCTAGCTCCAGGGTTCCCCAGCTGACAAGCTTTATACATCAGCCTTCCACAAAAATAGAAGGAAATCAATCACAAGTGTTACTCATTATACACTCCTAAGAATCAGCTGTTTACGATGCCACTGGCTTGCTGATGGACACAGCAAGGGCACTGGAGGTGAATTTTAATTGCATTACCCAAAAGGTACTTATCTGCCATCTTTATGGAGCAGAGGTCAATCAGAGGAATCTACCTATACCTATGGCAAACAAAAGCTTTGGAATGATGCAAATCAAAATGTCCCTGCCTTATACAAGCATTACAAAGAGATACTTTGCTTGTACTTAGAAATAATAGGCATGTTTTGACCCAGGTGAGTCCAGGCTAGGTTGCCCCTGACCTTGACTAATCTTTTCCCGGCCTGTTTTTTGGGGTGTATCATCTCCCCAGAGCACAGCACACAGAGAACTTCCAGTTGCTAATGTAGCTCTTCTTTCCTAAACATGGCCAGATGAAGAGCTGGAATCTAGATTTTCCATGAAACTTGTTGTCAGAAGACCTTTAAGGGCAAGGGAAGACCAGATGATTGAAATGAAAATATTTAGAGGAAAAGACAGAGGAACAAGAAGAGGATAAAATTGAAAGATCCAAGTTCTAAAGGAGAATGGATTAATTCCCAGAGGAGAGACTAAAAGAAGGAAGAGTGGCAGTTCTAGGGAGAATAGGAAAAAAAAGCAAGAAAACATTAGTATAGAAATCACCGCTCAGGAGAAGCCCTGAATCCTAGCAGTGAGTAAAAGGGGGTTTCTACGGGGGAAAAAAAGAAAAAAAGGTGTTATGTCTCCATCATGCAGCACTATTTGCTTCTGGCTCTGCACTTTCCTGACCTATCCTACAGGAGCATCTGGAATCACTGGTTGGAAGGGCTCTCAGTATTTCTCCCTTCAGTATTTATCATTTAGTCTTTCTTAGTCAAGATTATACTGTTTATTTTTGCCAAATCTAAACTTATTAGATGTCACTGAATTGCAGTGACATTCTCAGAGAAGTGTCTTTCATACAGCAGGGTAAATCACCATCCAGGTCAGTTAACCAACAAGGAAGAACTGGATATACAGTGCTCCAGTGCCTACCAAAGCGGTGTAATAAGCTGCCCTAGCCAAAAACCCTCATCCCTGGCCAGGAGCTATAGTTTATCAGATAACTTAATTCACATTCACACAGCAACTTTTATCCTATGATCCTAAAACCGTGTTATAGGCCATACATCCAGCATAATTTACATATTCATACATACTCTCCCACTGGTGCAGCCACATCAAAGTCAGAAGTAATATTTCATTTTCACCAAGAGGTGAGGCATTTTCTTAAGCCACATTCCTTCTGCTAACAGAGAAACACCACATGCTAAGTGACAGAATTTTTCTTATACTGGAATAAGGTCTTAATGCTTAATTTTGCCAGTTCCTGTGAATCATAAGGAAAAGTTTAATGCAAACATAAATATTGATTCCTTGTCCTATTTACAGTAATCATCTCAAACAATGGAGCTACTCAAGTCACATTATTAAAAGGTGCACATGGCTATATTTTTCTCATTAAGTTTGCAGAAAACTCCCTGCAAACAAAGCATTAGTCTGAAGAATTGCTGAGAACTAAGAAGCAGCTGTGCCCATCCTACCAATACAATGCAATTTTTCTGAAAACTCATACACAAGCTGTTCCCAATGACAGGCATGAGCAGAGGGGCAGTGGAGAGCTGAGACTATTGCAAAACAACAGCAGTCTATAAGCCCGACAGATCAACAGCCTTACATTTATCAGCAGATAGTGATTTTCACAGGGTGGTTAATAAGTAAAAAAACCTCCACCACCCCTCAGCCCCCCTTCAAAACACACCTCTCCTAAAAACTGGCTAATACATTAATTTTCCAGAAGTCTAAGTATCTAAACCAAGTAACACTCTACTACATCCTCCTGGCATTCCTTTAATCCCAGAGGCTACTGCATCATTTTAATCAAATACTTGTGTTTCCACTCTTGGTTTTTCAGTGTCCAGATGTTTGAGCACTACTATCAGTGGTTAGAAAAGAATGGAGCCAGAGAAGCACGATGAACAGCATGAGGATGAGTGGGCAGCATTTCAAAAAGTCTGTGCTTTAAATCCATTAGTATTCAAGAGGTTTAAGTGCCATGATGCTCAATTCATTTTATCACAATGATTTAAATAGCCTGTTCTGCCACTGTAAGTCAGATAATCAAGGGCATGAACACTTTAGTTATAGAAGCTTGCACAGCTACAACACTGGTTGATAATTATAGGTGTGCAATTTTATGGAAATAAAGATTGCTTTTAACTGAGAGCCTGGATTTTTCTTCCTTTAGCCCAGAAATTTTATTTACAGGAAATGAAAGTAAGACATGGTGTTTCCTTTAAAAAAAAAATCATTTACAATAATACCTCACAAAAAGATACTCAAGTCACACTTGTACTGGCCTTTGAAACAAAAGCCTCCATTCAAGTGAAACAAAAACAAAACCATTCACACAGAAATACCCTTGACAGTATGAGTCTTACAAGAAATACTGGAATAACAAATGAAAAAAAGCATTTTAGTATAATCTTACTATCCATCTGATCTGAATGTCATAAAGAGAAGGCAGAAAGTTAAAGTTCAAATCTGGCTTACTTAAAATCTAAGTAAAAACATGTCCTTGACACACTTCATTATAAAGGAGCTCAAAGCTCTTTACTGGTTTTGTGCATAAATTCCATTTCACCCTTTGCCTACACGAACTCAACTTTCCAATGGAATGTGCAGCTTGGTAAGAGCAAGTACCAATATTGGGCAAGAAAAACTGAATGCCATATTCAACCAGATCTATGAAGGAAAAATATTGCCATGTTAGAGTTCAGGTACATTGAGTGCTAGCTCAACTCTTCTCTTAAAGGGAAAAAAACCCAAACAAATCTGAGATGAGAATGAAGGACAGAAGATGGTTTTCCTTCTGCGACATGCCAGCAGGACACAGCCCTGCCATAAGCCCAATGCACAGACACTGGCTTGCTCCCAAGGCAGAGAAAACCAGCACAGACTGAAGACAGCCATAGAAGCACACTTGGTGTTTCTGTGGCAATCTGTTTTGTACCCAGGGGCTTCCCGTGGAGAGGAAAAAAAAAAAGGAAGGAAGTTAAAGCACACAATTAATTGTGAATCAAACAGGAAAGCGGAAAGGAACGTGTTTCACTTCTGTCAGATCCCAAAGACTTTAAGACAGAAGTATTACCAGTACGACCCACCATAGAGCTCATAATTCCCTAACAACATAACAAGCTGGCTTGACAGTGCTGCTTGCAGAAGATAACACTCTTATATAAAACATATACATGCTTGCACAAAGGGTCACACAAAGAAAGAGCAAGCAATGCAACATTTTTTCATGTCATCAGCGTGAAACTCCACTGAAAAGCAAGACTGAATTCTGAAGCAACTTATTTTTAATAAGCTTTCTAGCTGTTTCCTGCATTTCAGAGTAAGCAACAGAATCTGAGTTGCAGCAAGTTCTCTCCAGTGCATTCTCATCCTTCATAAGCCTTTCCTGCTATGCCTGAAGCTTGGCTGTTCGATCCCTGCTTTTGCATAAGCTCCTCACTCTTAAGTACCCTCTTCTGCCACTCATTACCCTCCATGTGCCACAGTCAGCAAATCCTTCCTGTGACTACAGTTCAGTAGAGAACTTTCCCCCCCTCCATCCACTGTATTCACCCATTCATTCCTTAGAGAAGCTATCCCAAGCCAAACACCTTGACCTCCTGGCTTTAGTGGTCTCCAAGAAGCCATCTGAGAAAAGGAAGCCTTCCAACAACCAAACGGGTTGCTATTTTTTGATTTACTCAAAGTTCAGCACTGGTATTCAAATACTATGCTAGCAGTGCAAGGGGAACCGTAACTGGTGCAAGTTACAGAAGACACCGAAACACCAACGTGTGTCTTACCACAGATGTGGCTTTTGCATTACCTTCTGTGCCAGCAAATCTAGTTACCTTGAATGGCACATACTAACGCCATATAGTTCCCATTTCCTGAGTAGGATTTATAAAATGCTTTTAGGCCAGCTTTTCTTCTCCATTCCTAATCTCAGACCTCATCTGAATTCATCTGACTGCTTGTTTACACATGAAATTATCAAGAATACAGAGTTTTATTTCATCCAGTTATGAAACAAAGCCTGATCAGTACTGCTCCCAAAGACCAATCAATGTTCAAAGCTGCCTTTTCAATCCTTCAGTAACAATAAGTAGTAGGAACAGTATTACCCCAAACAGGACCATTTTTGTATCAAAAGATCCAGTTACCTCTTTTCAACATATTCAATTAATTAAAAGCAATGCTCTTCTTAACCATGTCCTTGGAGAGATTGCATTCTTGAATCCTTGTACAATGGTTTTTAAATTACTACCAAGTTAAAGAGCAAATGGTGGTCTGAGAATAACTGGGAAGGGTTATCATTAATTCCTTTTCCATTTTTTTAAAGTAATATTACTAAAAAAACCTACTGGCAGAAACAACATGCAGTTGTCAAAGATCTTTGATCTCAGGCAGTAATTGCCACACCATGTTTAGTGAAGTGATTTATCATCAGGCAAAATTCACAACTCTACATATTCCCATCACAGATGCTCTAAGGCAATTGCCATGGCCATAAGTGGCACACCATAGAAAATATTTCCTAAAAAACCTTGAAAAGCAGGACTCCACCACTCAGTGAGAGCAGTAATGGACCTCAGGAATCTCAGTTCACTGGAAAAAGGTTTTTTTCAACCCCATCTTTGCTTCTGAATACTTTGCAGCCTTAAGTAGTTTGTTGTCTACACGTGCTAAGCACATCTCAGCAGCAGCACCTTTCCACATTGACACCATGAAAGCTAAATTACATCAGCTTCCTGCTCCTGGCACAGATCCAAACCCTTTGACCCAACCCACCCTTTCTTCTAATTAACTTTTTAGATAAAAGTGGTTGCTGCTCTCATAACCACCCCTTTCAAGTCCTCATGAGACTTTAAATGCTTCAGCACAAAATAGGTTGGTTTACAGCCTCTTGAACTTTATTTTATAAAAACAATCACCTTCAACTATCTATGATTTTTTTTTTCCACTTGATAGAGATGATCAAACCCTGGAATCAATTGTGAGCAAGTGTTTCCAACGATACAAGCATTGGCTTTGCTGTTCTGTGTTAGTCATTGGTAAGCTGGTGAGAGGATAGTTGAAGTATTTCCAAACAAGAAAAGTTCTACTTATATCAGTATGCCACAAAATGCAGCATTTATTTGAAGTAAACTTGAAATTATTTGAGTGACTTATTTGTAACTGGTCATTTTGAAAAATAATCAAGTAGTCAAGAGAAAAACCTTTGCCATCCATCCAGAAATAAGTCATGTGCTGTGTGAGCCAAGTGACAAGGCATCCACCACAAAGAGTAGATAGCAAAGGAGAATGGTTAACAAGAAGTTCACGATGAAAATAAACAAAATGGGCTCTTGACTACAGCAGCAAATAGCAGCTATGATAGTAGCACTCAAGTATCATTTGCAATTGAAAAATAAAGGTCGAGTAGTTACCAGCTCTTGCCCTGAGCAGCATCACCTTTGATTGAAACTCAAAGTGTCACGCTCTTGAATTCAAGTTTGCAACTACACCGTCTGCAATAAAACATCTAAATATTACCAGTGTTTCATTCACAGCCAACTATAATTTAAAGTAATAGTAATTCCCACAATTGTTTTTCCTACTGAACATAAGGTTTTACAGGAAAGGCTCAAACACACCTTCAGCCTGTATGCTTTTAAGTCCAGTGCTACTCCCAATTAGGCCAGGACAGAAGTTTGCAATAACTCGGTCCTTAACTGGATTTTAGCTATTTCCTGCTTTTCCATCCAAGGCTGGGCAGGCCTGTTTTAATGGAGCAGCAGACCTGCTGGCAGATCCACTAATGAATCAACAGAAGCTCATCAATCCAAGTAAAACTCAAAACCATTTGACATCGATTTAAACCTCTCCCTGTAGTCCTCAAGCCCTGTTTTCTCCAAGACGTTGTTTGAACATTTCCAGCATCACTTGATTAGGTCCAGACACTGCGTTGCATTTCAAGACGAGATGTGGAGTGTCTGCACTCAGCAGACAGGGTGTTGATCACGAGCATAAACATTAGGAGACAAAATACCCAGTGACACCTCCTTAGCCCACCAACTCCCAGATGTGTTCAGCAAAGATCTGGAAGGAATGAGGCCATTGTTCCAAAGGTGAGTGCTGAGAACAGGAACACAGCACATTGACAAGGCAAAATTAGACAATTCAAAATACTACAAGACATTTGTTTCCTTAGCAATAAATAACAGGAAAAAATAACCTAAAACACACTTTCCCTTTTTCCTACAGGCCAACACCAAGCTACAGACTTTATTATGTTAAAACATTTACCCAACAGGCAATCGCAGTGAAATAGATAAAAGATGGAAGAGTCAGGGCTGACTCTTCGATTTTAGAAATATTATCCATAATATTTTCACTGCGGTAAAACCAGATAACAGGAGGATGAATGCCAGCCAAACACTGAAGTCATAAAGATGGGGAAAATTACATCTTGAATTCATCAGTCTTATTACATCAGTCTTTAATGACTAACAAACAACCATTTTATCTGGAAGTGGCAAATTTTCACTTTCGGTGTATGTATGCCTGGACACAGAGGCAGACCGTGATATAGTTTTGTTTTAGAGTGTGTTTTGTTGTGGGGGTTTTTTAAGCACAAACCCACTCTCTATGTAAGCCTAAGGAATGAAAATTGTAGTGAAGAAACAACTACTCTGCACTTCTTAAAATACAGCCCACCAGATACTCATCCTAAAAACAAGTTTTGACAGAACAGAGGTGAAAAGATTTATAAACACTTTATCTTGTCCAGAGCTTAGATCGGTATTACTGTATTTCAAGTTGTAAATTGTGTCAGTTATACTGACACTGATATAACTGAGTTATATCTGCTCTAGTCTATTCCTATAACAGATCATTATTAACGGTCACCACTGTTCCGCTGTTTCTTTACACCACCTGCCTGGAAACATAATTCTTTAAAAACCAGTAAATAAGCTATACCCAAGCTATGCTTCTCAATTGCAGCAAACTATTATCTGCTTTACAACATGGCTTACATGGTACCCCCAGGGACAAGGACCACACTGTCCTAGGTACTGTGCAAACAAACCAGAAGAGACGATCCCTGCCCCTAAGCATCTTAACGTAAGCAAAAAAGAATCTGAGTGACAAAATCAAGTTGCAACAGACTCTTGCACATAGGCCAAGTAAAAGGAAGACTTCATTGGGTCAAAAGGTCTTCAAATGTTCTACCCTTTCATAAGCTAATCTCTATTACCATAGCTATCTTTTAAGATTAATATTAAATAATTGACGCTGTCGCAGATAAAATATTTCCATGAAATTATATCAGATAAGGTAGACTCTTATTTCACATAATGAAAACCACTAGACAGAGTTAAAAACACAAAATTAAATGCACTCAGTTTTAATTCTAAAGTGTCAAAACTTTCTAATATAGGCACAACCTACAGTGTACAATCAAAGCAGATAGAGAATTGATACTAACGATCTCACATGTATAACATAACAGAGGATTTGCAATGCTGACAGCAGCATTGAAGAGGCCAAAGAGGTGTCCCTAGCCATGTTCATCTCTAGAACGTTCTCTGTGACATCTAAGAATGCATGTCAAGTTATGCCCTCTGTGCTCCAAGGTGCACTCCTACCTGAAGGGCTGTTCAGGATCTTCAGAAGATCAGCACCTTTCCTCAGACAACCCTCACCGATGCCACACAACCCCACGTGACAGACACAAAAGTCTACAGCAAGCTGAGGAGAAAGAGAGCACACAAACCAAACGAGCAAGTGATTCCTCCTTCCACATCTCACATCTTCAGCCCATAAGGTTTTGGGTTTTTTTAATTAAAATAGCCTGACTTTAGAGACACAGATAAACTTTAGTATCTCCAATGCAACAAGAACCCCAGATGGAGGCACAGGACTGACTCTAACCATGCAATTTCAGTGCAATTTCCTCAAAATAAAAATTAAAAAGCTGCACAAGAAAATAATTTAAAATAATTTTAAAGAAAATAACATGGCCCACAACTCCAGTGAAAGGCACATGAATGTTTATTTTGACTCTCAATAAAAAGACTCTTGCCCCAACTACACAGACCAAAAGAAAAATGATCTTCAAACTGCAGGCTCGACTGCAGAAATAAGCACGCAAACAGGTTTCTCTCATTTGTGAAGTGCCAAAATCTTGATAGAAAGGTGGAAAACTCAGAATGAAACAGGAGGTCAAGTATTCAGAACGCAAATAATCCACCCAGACCTAGAAGTTTATATCCACAGCAACCACACTGAGCTATCTGCCAAAGTTCACTTGAAGCTCAAGTTTCAGGGAAGAAAAAAAAAAGAGGCAGCACCACAGAAGACATCCATTTAGACACAAAAAGGGCCGCTCTAAAAGATGCAAGAACAACAATATTTTAGTACTAAAATCTGAATTTTCTTTAGTAATATACAGCTTCCCATGAATAATAAAAGAGTATTCTCAATGTTTTATGAAGTACAGCACAGTCACAAAGACTATCTGCAGGACTTACTTATAATATACTGATATTTTTGCATCAAAGAGATCAGTAATATTCAACTAACTAATACAGGGCAACCACACGCTACAATCAAAGCATCAGAAAGCAAAACCCAAAAAGGTTATTCTAAGAAAGAGATGGGGAGCAACAAAATACTTTATTATTTTGTCACATCACTGTAGCATCCAGGAGCCCTGATGAGCCCAGAGCAGTAGATGCTACTGTACAGCCAATTTATGAACCAGACACGCTTCTCAATGAGCAGAAGAAAGTACATGCTATTAATGTTATTACAGCATCAGAGCAGCATTATCTTAGACAATGAGAAGTGTGGAAGTTTTATATGCTTTCTTTACTGTTATTAAAAGTAGCACTGTTACCTTGGCAACTGCTGAATCACTTGGGAGTTTGTTAAAGAAACCCAAATGTTACTTATACTTGCACATTTGCAATCAATTTAGGGAAAACAATTGGGGTTTTGTTTTGTGTATTTTTTAAGCAAATCACACATTTTTTCCTTATGACTATGACCTCGCAAATTTCAGCTTTTTTGTTGCTTTTTTTCAATAAATCAGGGATTTAATCCCAGGATTAAATCTTGGGATTTAATTAAGGCAGATCATGTCTCATTTGCACCCAAAGTAATCTGCACTTTCTTAAACAATAAATCCTAATAATCCATCTAGGATCTTGACCAGAAATAGACACCTTGCAGTGCACACAGTGATACTCATCAGCAAGCTTTCCACCTTCTCTGCAGGTACTGGGCAGGAGGGACAAGCATTTCCCCTGGGAGAGGTAGAAGGAAAGGAATCCCAAACACCTGTTTCGCAGGGGCCCAGACAACAAACCCAGGTATAAGAGAACAGAAGTGGGCACAGTATCCTAAAACACTGGGCTGCCAAACCTGGACCTAGCGTGTCTTGTCTGTCAAGCCTTGGTATCCCTGAGGTTTTCTTAAACCCTTCCTTACTACTATCAGTTTGTTTTTAAGGTAATAGCTGGATGCAAGAAGACAATGGGACACTGCAGGAGGGTCAGTCTGAGACATGGTGATTGTGTGGGATGGCTGCTTTCTTTCATTTTCATGAATATGTTATTCCCCAAGGACAGGACAGCCCAACAACAAAAAACAGAATACTGGCAAATCCCAGCTTTTCTGTCAAGGAACTTCATGAAACTCAATTAAGCTGTGAAAAATAGGCTGATTTGGGAGAATCCTGATTTTTTTAAATTGAAATTGCCACACACAATCAGTGTGTGAGCATACCCCAAGCAAAATGCCCGTTTTCCTTAAAATAAACCCAGCCAAAAGATACATCAGACTCCTTAAGACCGTCACCTCTTCAAGGTGTACTGAGTCAACTGGATTAAAACTCAAGGGTTAAAGACAAATCCTCCTGAGCCATACTTGCCAGAGGACAAGAGGCTCAGAGAAGATCTTATCACTCTCTGCAACTATCTGAAAGGAGATTGTGGGGGTTGATCTCTCCTCCCAAGCAACAAGCTATTAGACAAGAGGAAATTGCTACAAGCTGTGCCAGGGGAGGTGAATATTGGGGAAAATTTGTTCACCAAAAGGTTTGTCAAGCCCTGGAACAGTCTACCCAGGGAAGCAGTGGAGTCAACATCAAAGAGACATGCAGGCAACATAATGCAGTTTCATAAAGAAGGCATCATTTTCCAAATGCTTTGGAGAATGAAAGTTAGACTTCTCTCTCTGAAATTAAGAGGATCTTTGTATTCTCCATTAATTATCATGCTGCACTTGGAGGCTTAACTTAAAATCATAGCCAGAGGAACCCATTTTAAGTACTTATTTGATATCTTTAGTGAGAGAACTCTTACAGAAATGCACCCTCTAGAAAACATGAATACTCATGGGACTGAGGAAGACCAGAATTCAACTATAATTAAACATAAATTGTTCAATACAAAAGTTGAATGGTTACAGAGTTCCTATTATGGTTGTTGCATTAAAAACACCATTGGCAAGGGGATAAGTATAGAGCTATTTGCACCTCCACAATAGGGATGTGTTACACTTATGGGCCAAGATTTAGTATTATATTTCCTATATTGTATTAGGAACTCAACAGTTAAATTGCTCAGAGCATTTGAACCTTAAATACATAGTATTCCACATTTGCTTGCAAGTATATAAGTCTGAGACAATGACTCATCAGATACAACCTTAACTCTGAATTTCCCTTCATTTAAGCTTCTAATGAGATGATAACACAAGGGCCTTAGGGTTTTATTTTACAAGATTGTGGTAGAACTTGATAGCAACTGAAGATTTTTCCCCCAAATTGGTTTGTGGGGGATAAAGGAGGGCAGGACCTGGAAACTTTTTAAAAGGTACACCAGAGAAGAATTCTAGTGTATGTCTGCCTGTGAGAACACTCTCTAAGAAGTGGTTCACATCAAGAAGTAATAGATCATACATCTAGATAGAACACAGATCAGACTATTTATTCACACACTCACATTCCAATACCCCAGGCATGTTTCAGCAGGAAAATATAGTTCAAGACCTGTATGCTCCAGCCAGGTGTCATGTTCCATGTTTTCTCCCACACCAACCTCTCTGTTCTGTCAGTCCCTATTCTTGGGCTGACCATCCTGCCCATGTTGTTCTTGTGTGCTGGGGCTGTTTAAGATGGAAGTGAAAAGGCAGAGTGGAAGAATTAGAAAGTTGCCATGAACACATTCTGAATGTGTTTTAATTATTCATACTAGTTTCACATGGTACTACTACAGAACCCAAGGCAATTACCTCTGTTTACAGGACAATGATTAAATTGCTCCAGCACATAATGCCTGGTCTCAGAGCTACCACACACTCAAAGACCACCTGCAAACAAAAGGGCCAAGCTGGACACTTAGTTCTGTTTCCCAGAGGTGAACAGCTACCTTTAAAAACATACCACCATCATGGTCAAGGAAATTACAGACGTCCATAGGAAGAATAATTCTTTATTTCTGCCCCATCCCTGCTGTCCCTTTCTATACCACTCCAAAGAAATGGCAGGGACTGCTGCAGAAAGGTGATGCACTTGTACACTCACTCCTGTGTGACCACATTTCTTGCACAGCAAGATGAGGGACAGCACCTCCATTGCTTCTCCAGCTTTCCTGACCCTCCTGCTTGTCATTTGTCATTGCTACCTGCTAGTCTGCTTTTCCCTATTCCTGATCTCACAGGTGAGAACATGAATCCACACATCAGCCAAGACTGCCTAGCAGAAAAGAAACCCCATGATTAGGGAACAGGACAAATTTTTTTCTTGCATTTAAAAATAAATAAAAACCAGGATGAAGAATAGAAGCAGAAGTGTTTTGCTGCATCTTCTTACAAAAAAGAAATATTCTTTGAGCTCTAGCTGCTTATGCGCAAAGCAATTCATAGCAGCTAAAAAGACAGGAGAGAGCTCTTGCTAAGCAGTGAATAGAAGCAATTAGCCAATAGAAGAGCATAAGCAACTTGCTCTTTGCCTTCATACAGCTTATCAAGTTTATTCTGCCCTGTTACATCTGTGTAATTTATATAAAAAGCCAGCAGCTATTTGGCAAGATTTACATCTAGAAACAGCAATTTAATCACATATGAAAGATCAGTGGAACGAGATGCCTCAGGACACCGCAAAATTCTCACCTCCCACTAACCTGCTTAAAACTTGCCTTGGTCATGTCCAATGTTAACTAAAAATAACTTTTAAATATATTTCATTATTAGGCTCATCTCTCTAAACAGAAACATGAAATTTATTAAAGTTATCATGTGAAATACTGCATGCTTGCACAGCAGAAACAAGCAGCTTGCAAGTTCAGCAATCTTCCCTCTGCAGTGATGTTACTGCTCTAACGTAGCAGAATTCCTTGCCATTTCTTGGCCACGCAGAAACAAGTTGAATGGCAGATGTTAGAGATTTCATAGTGGGGAAAAAACCCCTCCAAAAGCAAAACTGTCAAATGTGACTTTGCTCCCTAAAACAATAAAATGAATGGATTCATGTGTGACCTACATGTGGTAGCTAATCCCACCAAATCCAGGATAGTCTATCCTGTTGTTTCACTATTACAATTCTGACATTTTAACACTGAACAGCAGTTATATTTACCAAAAGCATCACCTTCGAAGCCTGACCTCAAAGTGTCCTAAAGTTTCAAATGCCAGCCCTATGACTAGGTAAGGTCTAATTTGAGGCAATCCTGTATTTATTGCTGTTATACAAATAACAAAGCTCTTAACCAAGGCCTCTCAAAAGCCTCAGTTCTTTCTTCTTTAAAAACCTCTTTACAGGCAACAATAAGACCAGAACAAAAGCTGTTTATTTGCTGATTGGTGCTCAATAATTTTTCTAAATGTTCACATGCCTGCATTGCAAACACAGTAGCTGCAACAGGTACCTTTCACTAACTCTTGAGGGCCGGGGTCAAAGACAAAAGAGGTATTAATTCAGCATTAGTTTCTCAGATATGGCACTAATCACTCCCAAATCAATGCTCGTGGAAAGCAGCATCAGCTTGCTGAGATGCACTTGATCTGTGAGTGATCCTTCTCACTTTGTCAATATTTCACCTCTGAGGAGGATGAAAATTCATTTAAGAAAGGAAAATAAATCTAGTGTCCAATGTATAGCAAAGCTCTCCCTAGGAGGCAAAAAGACATAATTCTGCCACTTAATTGGAGCTCTAATTAGAAAGCAAAAATACACTTCATACATGAACAGTTACCCTTCATTAATCCTCTTCTTCAGAAATGAAGAATCTCTTTGGGAGCTGTAGCCTGGGGGATTTTTTTTGTTTATTTTTTTAAACAGTCATTTATCTATTTCTTGTAAAATACAAACAAGACCAGCATAGAGAAGACTTTCTGTCAAGTCCATGAATAAAATTTCGAGTGCAGAAGCTAATACACACGTTAATGCTTCTAATGGTGGGGCATTACATAATTTCATCAGCTGATATATATGCCCAGTCTAAATGTCACTTCCTCCTATGTTCAGCTGTTTGTCAAACATGACATTGTCTCACCAGTGGCACAGTAACTGGGGCTTCAGCATCCCGAGTGTCCAACACCTGCCTAGGCCTTTCAGCATGCTCTTTAACCCACATTTATAGTCAGAATTTTCTTGAAGAAATTGATGCAGTAGGATTCAGTCACATTTAGGAGGGAGTAAGAGCAGATATTCAGACTATATAGCTTAAATTGGAAGCCCAATTATAGGTGTCCTGTTTAAGATAAACTGGAAGCAATTGAGAAAGCAGGGACTTTTGCACTACAAGTTTACTATATTCCACATTAAATAAACAACACGACCCATTCAATTTTTCCAACAGCTCAAGCAGTAAGTACTACTGGGATTTACACTAACAATTCTACAATAAGTAATCATTGGAACAATCTTTTTTCCACAAGCATGACTGAAATCTTAGAGCAGAGATTCTATATTGCAATTTTCATCATTTTTTTTTGTGTCATGCCACAACTAACCAACTCTTCACTCAGATTTTCATCTTCAAAACAAAAGAACTCTCACAATCATCCTTTTTAAAAACAAATCCGATTTGAAACAACATTTGTAAACATTACCAGGTTTAAACCATAACGATGATGACTTGCCTGCAGTTCCATCTGTAGCCAAATCTGTGTTAGCTCACAGCAGAATTTCTAGCCAATTTGCATGATGCCACAAGAAACCACAGAGCTGTGCTCAATTAGCTTGTCCAGTAAAGTATCAAGATAGAGAAAATACATTTCTAAATAAGCATTGCCTTTCCTTACAGTAAAAATCCATGCCTAAAATCAATGTATCCACCAAAAGGCTGTCATTTGTCCATAATTTAGGATATTTGGACTCAGACGCATTCCAAGACAAGGATGCTAAAGAAGAATCCTTTATTCCTACAAGTCTGCTGTTTCACAGACTGAAACAGTGACACCAGTATGTCTCAGCCTGAGGGGCTCCCAGTCCAAGCTTTTTTTCCCCATGCCATATTGCTTTGGGCTTTTTTGAAAAGGCACATTTTAATTGTCAGATAGCACCTCTACACCGTTTTCGCTGACTAACCATTTGCACTTAACACTAAGGGCTTTAAACTCCTCCCCTACCAAAAAAGGGCAGATATTTCTTGCCATCTTAAACACACTTATCAATTTATGGTTTTTATTCCAAATCCTTGCATGCAAAAGCATCTTGAATTCTTAATCATTTTTTGCAGGAACCATTGGAAAATCTTCATCCCAAAGGCACGTAATCCCTAACAGGACAAAGTTATTCCACACTGACCTACTGAGACAGTTCAAATCTAACAGCCAACATTGCCCTTCTGCAGCCTTCTAAAAGCTGTAACATGAGAAAACAGTATTTAAAAAAAGGAAAACTTTAAGGATTTTATAACCTAAAAGCAAGACTAATGTACATTTTATAACAGATAAGAAATGGTATAATACTCAAAATTCCCCTATACTTCTTTATAATTCTCATATTACTCTGCATAAACATGGCCTACTTGGCAATTTCCAAGGTGTTTCAGTAACAACAATATTTAATTCAGTAATGAATTAAAAACAGTTTAAGTTGCTCCAAAGTTTTTGTATTAAAGACACACTTCAGTTCTGTAAAATTGTGCTGTGCAGGTTTTCTGTCAGAATAGTTTCCAGGAACACAGGCTGATCTGAAACGGCTGTTCGTGGAAAGTAAAGAAAAAGTATGACTTCAACCAGACAGACCAGGCTGTAACTTACAGGGGTCTAGGGAGGGAAACAGTGAATAGGTTCTCTCCAAGAGACACAG
This sequence comes from Sclerurus mexicanus, assembly GCA_013396755.1. Lineage (NCBI taxonomy): Eukaryota > Metazoa > Chordata > Aves > Passeriformes > Furnariidae > Sclerurus > Sclerurus mexicanus. The sequence continues at coordinate 800,477 of VWZF01006443.1, read as the reverse complement.
TCACACTACATACACAATGCACACTTGTTCTGAAATGCATTAAATTCACACAAGATTCTGATATAATCATCCTTTTGAATTAAATAGAGAATTAATAGCTTTTCTCTTTCACTGTCCACAAAGTGGCCAGCTAACAGATTCCGACTATGAATGAGAGAGTGAAAATTACAGGTTTTGGAGATCCTTGAACAGAAGAGTCATGTAATTCACAGGAAATTCAGATCATATCTGAGCAGTCTTTGGATTAGGCATAAAACTGTTCCTAAGGTTCGCCTACTTTTTCTGGAAGTTATTCACCCTTTCTATTTGTACTGTCAGAGGAGAAGAAACAGGAAAAACCCAAAACACAGCTCTACAATGCACATGGCCAGAACAAGTTAGGAACAAGTACAAACAAAGAAACACTTGCAGACCAAGTATATTTCAGAGTTATTAAAATATAGTCCTTGTGCATTGAGGGAGAAATAACGCTTTCTCCCTCCACCCCCAGTCTTAGCTTCCTCTAAGTTGCAGCTACATAAAACAGCTTAATGCATTTCACATGTAGGTCATCCAGAACATTTACATAGCCAACCAAAAATAACTTTCTGCAATAAGTGTATTAAGATATAGAGAATGTAAAATTAGAGTTCTCACAAGAAAACTACTTCAAAGTGAAACATGCAGCATTCTAATAATTTTCTAACACTTTTTTCTGCCTAATACTTTTCAGTCTTATAAAAATTACACCAAAGATTACTTGAAATGTCATTACACACCACATAATTATAAGTCTGATTTTTTTAAGTGCCAATTTAGAACTCAAATCTGTGCTTTCTAGGTTTATTTTCAAATTCATCTCAGTAATTTACCACAGTTTTTTCCAAACCTGGCCTCTAGTTAATAAGGCTTCTACACATATGGTCTGACTTTCTAAAGAGCCTATTAGGAAAGAAAGAAAAAAAAAAAAAGAAGAAAAAAAAAAGAAATTCCATTACTGTTTTCATGCTTTTTCATTGAACCATCACCGCATTCGCTCGCAATAACTCTAAAGGAGGATTATAAAAGTGCTTTCCCAGAATGTGTACTAAAAGGAAAGGAGCTCCAAACCTGGAGAGTATCTGAAAGGGGCCTCTTGTGAAGTGAATTCTCCCATGCAGCCCTTTGAAACCCTTTGCCTGGTCGAGCTGCTGGGCCTCCACATACAATTAGCTATTACTGCAGCTTATCCCAAATACTTTCACTAGCCCATCACAGCAGTGATTAGGAAAAACCTTAGTGCATGTCTGTAATGGATCCATTAGCAAGATCCTACTTCAGTTCAGAACAAGTTGAAACAATTTTCACTTTCTTAACACATCTTCACTGCATGTGGGCTTTCGAAAGGGCCACATGTTAGTTACCTCTCTGCTCTCCACCAAAAAAGCCTGGATATCTGGAGAGAACCTTAGAGATCATAGTTTATTTTGCAGTCCGCCTTTGACAAATATGAAATGTTTTCAGCTTGCTAACAGCACGCGTGTAAAGCAAGGCTCTGTTAAAAATCATTAATTTAGTACACTAGGAGAAGTAAAAATAAAGCAAACTACCATCTGTACTCTTTACTGTTAGACAACATTTGTTACCCTCTTATTGGTGTGGTTTCAAAGCGACTAGCCAGAAAGAACATTTTGGATAGGCATACAGGGAAGATGGAATCAGCTACAATGTGGGGTAGACACTTTCTTGTTCCCAAGACAGCAATGTAGCAAGTCTCTGTTTCTCCGCTTATGATCCCAAATATATCATCCTCTTCGATATTATTTATAAGTATGCCCCAACCACCCCATTACTGGTATTTTGCTTAAACATAATAGCTGCATATCAGCATCACCCAAACGATAGAGAATCCCAAATCTTCTTATCCACTTATTCATGCAAGGCAATAAAGTGAGGAAAGGCATGCAACATTGTCACTTATCCAAAGAGCCCCAAAGACCATCCACAAATTAAACCATAAAGAGGAGGGAAGAAGGGAACAAGGTCCCCACACTTCCTTAGTTTCTGAAGGGAAAGCTTAAGGAGTGCCACAATACACCTTTAAGCCACATTACTTCAGGGAAGAAAAAGTAAAACCACACAGTTTGACAATTGCACTGCATCTGAAAGGCAGAACTGGAAAATCCACAGAGGCTGAAGAAGTGCCAAGGGAAACAGTGGAATTTGCTAGAAGCTTTGAATTGCAAATGCAAGGGGAAATCCTCTTCTGGAAAATATATTCAAACTCTATATACAGAGCAGATGAATGCCAGAAGAAATCTGACACCTTTCTCTCCCTTTTCACCTTTTGTCTTTCACCCTCTTTTTCTGCCTCACTACTTCACCTTCCTCATCTCTTCTTCCCCCTCCACCCCCCTTTTATTTGCTGGGCTTTTTGACTGCTGCAACTTTTTCTTTATACAGACAAGGAATCTCAAAATGTTTATCCCACAGATCATCTCAAAGAGGAAGGGCTCTGTTTTTCTCAGGGGACAGGGAAAGTCCCAAAAGATCACCCACATTGGCAGTTCTTCCCTCGTATCCAGATCTGATGTTTTTATTTGCCCAATGCGTGAGTACCCATTTGGTTTCTCCTTAGTCTATCCCTCAGGTCCCTGCAGTGGCAGGGGACGTTTACAGAACAATGGTACTGCTGCACATCAGCACCCCTCTGCTTTGCACCCCAAGGACCAGATGCAGATAGTTGGAAAGCTCCTGGAGTGAAAGAGAATCTGCAGTACAAGCCCCAATAACCCAGATTCAAGCTATGAATACATAAATGATGAATGAACCACTTATTTAGCTTAATGCCAAGAGCTAAACCTATCGTCCAGAGGAACTAAAATTAACAGCAGACTAGGTTCCTTCCTTAACAAGATGGTAACCCATCTCCAAGCACCATGCTAGGCTCACACCTATAAATTAGTAATTAGGGTCTGATCCTGCACCAAGAATGGCTTCAAATTAACAAAACTATTGCAAAGTCCTAGGATCACAAGCAGGCATTCCAAAACTGCAATCCAACACAAGTGCACATGTGCTTCCTGCTTATGTCTAATGTCACCTTGTCACTGAAAACTCATTTGCAGGTTCTGACCATGCTTAGGAAAGAAGGAGCAGCACAGCTTTTACTGCTGCATTTGCAGAACAAGCAATTGTGTAGTTGTCTGAGCATTTTGTGAGGTACATTGCTCTTGTAGGTACACAATAAAGGCTATTGTGGTATTCTTTCCTCTTGGGATGGGAAGTTCTACACAAAATTTCAGTTATATAAGTTTAAATCAAGCAACTAGTAGAGAATTTAGCACACAAATTCTCATGAAATCAGAGTACAAATGGCATGCGCTCCAGTCTCAGTAACTAACAGGCTGCTCCTGGGAGACAGTTTTCCCAGGTTTTCCCAATTACAGCATACCACCAGAAAGGCACCTGAAAATGAACCAGTCCTTCCTTTGCCCAAGCATTTTCAGTAAAAAAAACCTCAAAACTTCAATCTTCCTTAACAATTGGGTGTAGAGACCTGAAAAATAGCCAAGGCTTTTATCACATACAAAAAACTGGTGAGAGACTCACAGGCTGTAGAAGTCCAAACCTGGATTAACTACACATTACTGTTTGGTTTTTGATCAGAAGAACCAGGATACAACTGTATCTGCTGATAAGAAAAAGCCCATCCAGGTGGTTGCTGAAGCCATTCCTCTTGCTTTCCTAAACTCTTAGTACTGTCAGAACAATAGGATTTCTAATATAGCAGAAACTGAGAACTAGGACCACAGCAGTATTAATTTTCTCCTTTCCCCTCTGAAAATAATTGTTTTTAAGAGAGAAATATTGCTACTGAAGGGAAATTTGTACACTGTCAGGGTGAAGAAGTAAGAGGAGACTCATGTCTGCAAGCTCTTCCCAGTTGATATCAGTTTATAAACTATAATAGAAACTACTTTCCAGAGTAACCACACATGAGAAGCTTCTCAGGTCATTACTCATATATAATTTTTCTAAGTAAATATATTCAAGACTACAGAGCTTTCACAGCAAGGGAGTTTTACTTTCAAAAGGGCCCTGTGAGTACCCACAGGTAACCTCTTGAAACCATACTTTGGTCACAAACCCTTTTATTGCCATAGCTCAAGTACTCACCCTTCCCAGAGCAAAAAGCATTATTTCTATGTACCAAAGAGCCACCTCACTCATCCTTTACCAATCTAGCTCTCACGCATGCTGAGGAGAAGAGACTATGCCAACCACAGTCTCCACTTCTTCCTACTTCAGCACACAAGTACCTGGTGAGCAGCACAAACTGAGCCTCTCCAAGATGCGTCCTGCTCCTTCCATTTTTCCTGTGGTGACTCCTCTGGCTGCTCCGTGTCCCTCTTTAATTGGGGCAGTCAGAGCTGCAGCAGCTGCTTCCAGTCAGCTACTCAGGCTCAGGAATTAGGCCCTATCTCAGCTTTTTGGGGAGGATTGCTGCTCTGACACACCTGTGTCCCATCCCATCACCCAACACCAAATCACCTGTGTTGGTATGGCAAATTATTTTCATCAGAGTCAGCTGTGGTCCTTAAAATGTTAAGCCTTATTGAAACACCCACCTTCTCCAATGGAGTCCAATAAGAGGTACATAGTTCAGGCCATGACAAAATTGTCCTCTCCACCATCTGCTCCCCTTGAGGAACGCAAGAAGCACTTCACTGGTGTGTGAGGGTCAGCACAGAAGTAGGTGTGGGCTCTGATAATCTTTCCTCGCTTCTATGAGGATTACACCAACCCGAAAATTAATGTAATCATTTTATATTCAGTTGCACTTTCATCCAGAGATCTTACAGCAGTTCTCAAATAGCAATTAATTAACCTCCAGGTCCCCTCTGCAAGGTGTGCATGTATAAGTAGAGGAGCAGTTTTACACACAAATGACAAGCAGTGCCAGGGAGCTGCTGGGAGGCAGCACAACCTTCTCCTCCCCCCCATACCAGTGTACAACCCTGAAGTGCTGCTGCATATAGACAATTTATAGATGATGGAAATAAACTCTGGGAGGTTACACATCATAAAACACGTATGTGGCAAAGCGAAAAAGCAGGTCATAGTGCATCAGGGATGAAACACTAATTAAAAATAATAAGCCAGCTTCATGTTTTAACTTTCCCTGTGCAGCTGCTGAGGAGTGTGAAAAGGAGACTTTGTGTTTCTGCAAACCACTCTGTTCTTGGTTTCACCGCCCCTAAAGAAGGCTTCCACTATTTGCTCTTCCTGCCATAAAGGTGTGTCTATGTGCCAAATTCTGCTAGACAAACTGTGCATCTCCCTGAGGCAGATTAAGATGGTAACTTTTAAGTAATGATGAGCTCTGTGCAAATTGTACCAAAAAGTTTATTACAAATATCATGCAGCTAAGTGAAACTGCAGGGGTAGGGGGGCATTAAGATGAGGATTCAGATGACAACTGGGCTGATCTGACAACTCAGTCCTGCCAAAAGGGTTAACCCTGCCCCTCTGCGCCCAGCAACACATCCAGTCCCCTTCCTGTGCTCAGCCCTGGTGCCTCTGTCACCTCAGAGAGCAGTTCAGCTGCCTCAGCCTGCAGCCAGCCATTCTCCCGTCCTGCTGTGCCAGTTTTAGCAGCAGTGCCCTGCTCAGGGCCTGGGCCTTTCAATGAAACAGCCTCAAATGTTTCTCTGGATATTTCCCATTCAGGAAAGGACTTAATTTGAAGTTGTCACTCCTACTTACAATACCTACAGTCATAACTAGAAGGGAAAGAACTATGCTATAATCTATGACTTTTCAGCTAAAAATGAAAAACAGGTTTTCATCTGCTTTCCTTCCAGGTCTCATTCTCTTTCTATGGCCTTCTGAGATATACTTATTAGGTAATGCAGGATAATCACCTGTTGTCAAGGTAATTGTCATTATGTACTCCAGAAAATTTCTAACTATCTTTCCAACCTTTGCCACTTCTCTGCATGCATCCAGGTGTAACTTGCATATAATGTCTCTATTTGGTTTGCCATCACGTGGGACAGGATGCAGGTGTGGGAAGGGATTTCAAACCAGTCTTCCCGTGTGTTATAGTTTCAACACACCCCATTTTTTATTTTGTATGTCTCTCTCAGCAAACTGTCAAGATGAGACAAAACTGAGTGGCACACTGGGAAGCCAACACAACCCATACACTGCGCTGCCATGCTACACAAACTCCATTTCGCTTTGGTTGTTCTTGGGCACCGCTGTAAGTGCTGGGAGATGCAGAGCCCAGCCAGCCCCAATGCTCAGACTGCATAGCTCTGTGTTTTCTTCAGTTTTCCTTTCAGATGGTAGTTTACTTGGACAAAGAGGTGTCTTTGTCTCACCCTCGATTATGAAATTCAAATGACAGCCCTTTGCCTTAGGTGCTGCTTCTGCTTTTCCTCTCTGCTTCTTTCATTTCTCCTCCCTGCTGCTACGCTGGAGTGAATAATGCATTTTTTAGCTAATTTCCGTGGATTAGGCTTCCAATTAATTCAAGCCGGTTTTACAGACTGCCAATTCAGGTTGCTTAAATTCAGTTGGAGTTATTGGGATAGGGTGAGGGGGTTTCCCATAAATTTTTTCCAGATTAACTACAAGAATTCAGTGGAAACAAATTAGTCATTTTTGCACGTGAGTATATACATCAGTATCTGCAGGATTTGTTTCAGCCCTAACTGAAAGCACAAATTACACTCTTCCTTTCTAAAAGGCCCAAACACGGTTTCACACCAACTGACAGAGGTAGTAATTAATGTGAAGGATCCCTGGGGTCTTTTAACCTCCTTTCTTAGCTTTTGATGGCTGAGACAGCCACAACCTGTGTGCCATTTAACTATCTATAAAACTGAGGGGGGAAAAGCATTTAAACACAACACTGAGTTTTCTTTAAACTGTCTAATGAGCTCTAGATAAAGCAGAGAGGTTTTTACAGCGGATTTTAAGAAACACTTTTCCCCCTCAATTGTTCTCCCTGGGGCACAGCATTTCTGTCTCCTCGTAGGCAGATGAAATCCAGGAACAGCTCCCACAAAATCCAGGAGCACTGATTATGTCAAACAGGATTGCACAGGAAAACTCTGTTGTAGGATCATTTTACCCATTTCATTGGCTTGGTGCAGTTTGCCCTGTCTCTATTCAGATGTAAAACTGTGACAAGAGTTTCAGCTTTGCTTCTTTCTTTGTTTGCTACAGATTTGCTAGCAACTTCAGGGTAATTCAGAATTATTAACTCATTCAAATAATGCAGCTTTATGACACTTCACTTAAATCAACTAATCCCTAAGAGAGGTAGCAATAACTATTGGTTAGGCCTGGGGTTGGGAGCTAAATTTTGCCACCAAACTGTGATATTGGACAAATCAGTCAACCTTCTCAAACCCAGATCTCTGCGTAATACCTCAGAAAGGAAGCATCCCCCTGGCAAAGTACTTCAATATCCTCTAACGATGGAGCTTGTTGGAAGTGTAGAAGATATTGAAGGACCAGGGACAATTAGCTTTTAGTTTGATTTCCAGTTCAGGGATTCCAAGTTAACAGTATAGGAGTTGTTCCTTGTTAAACATTCCAGTACTTTATATGCTATAGTACAAAATAACCTCTTCAAAATACTTACATAAAGGGATACTGCAGATGCAAAATGATGCACTCATATGCTTATTAAGGCTGCTAATATCCAAGCTCTGACAGATTCCTGAGAAAGCGGCCAGCAGCTGAACCCTGCTCTCTGTTCACATCCAGAGCCAGGAGGAGGTGAGTTTCTGCTTAGAACTGACATTTTAGCACAAGCAGCCAAAGAAAGTGGGTTGCACTTGGACACCAGGCTAAACTGCAAGCAGCAGGTGCATGTCTGACCTGTTTCATCTCAGGGGCAAGGAGAGCCTACGAAGGGCAGGAAGGGACAGCACAAACAAATAGCCAGGGATGGTCGTGCTTTGTGTTGCCATCCAAGCTCGTTTAGGAGAGCCCTGGGTTTCATTTGCCCCCTTGGGTGTCTCCTCATGCATAACCACGGGGCCTCATCAGACTGGATTTTCATTTCCAGTAAGTGGGTGAACTGGTTCAGATGGAGCAAGAGCATGTGCTTTCACTTCACTTCTCTCCATGGTTTGTCAGGTGTCTGAAATTCTTGGTTTGGTCTGGAACCAGAAGCAGAGCACAAGAGTCCTTTTAAAATATAGCAGTCTCTGGCTGATAATGAGAACAGTGAAGGAGTTATCCTGCGAGCTTTATTCCTTTTATGTATGTAATGTTTTGATTACCAAAAATGTTTTACAGAAAATTTTGACACAGCCTTACCCTGGTGAAGATCAGAATTTAAGATCTGACATCTGAAATCAATGCAACAGACAATAAACAGCAAGTGAATAAATTGATTTTCCTATTATGAGATTTAGAAAAAATAAAGAAATCAGGAAAGAATTGACCTGAAACAGAAGTGGGTTTGACTGTTTGGAAGAATTAAAAAATAACAAGCGAGACAACAAAAACAAACAAACCAAAAAAGTCAGCTACGTCTTTCAACCCAAGGCAAAATATTTTGAAACAGCTGAAAAATTTCCATCTATAAAATAAAATGTTTTAAAATCCTATCTTAATTCTAACTTTTGGCTGAAATAATTCCTGAATTTAACAATATTTTTAATATTTAATCTTTTCCCAATGAAGTCACTTTACTTGAGAAACTTTTACCCAGTTCTGTCTTAGAGTACTCCTTCTAATGGTGGAGAAATACACTCCTATACACTGAAACTGTTAAACCTTCTATCACCTCTTTAGTCTGTTCTACACTTTCCAAAGTGTCTAGTGCTTGGACTGTTCAACCTGAGATATCTTACAGGGACCTAGCTTTCAGAAATTCAGACTTCTCTTCAAAGAAATCAGAGCAGGCTGATGAGTGCCTGTGTGGATGTTTTGGTTTGCAGTGGCAGAGCAGCTCTGGAGTGACCCAGTCACTGTGCTGGTCACACTGACAGAGTAATTCTGTTTGATTGCTTCCAGAGGGAACTGAACTGCAATTTCATCTTCAGGTGTTAACCACAGGGATTTGAACCAATAGCTACTTCTTTGGACAGCTACACACCGTGTTTGTGATGCAGACATTTGGTTCAGGAGACCAGACTGAATTTATTCTGAAGAAAAATCTCCAAAGAACATGTTATGTGGATGCAGAAGCCTCAGGACCAACTTCTTTAGGCAACTAGTCTGCCACTACTACACTGATTTATTTCTTATTATAGCCATAGCATACGACATCTCATGGTGAACTTCAGAAAATACTGTCAAATCACAAACAGTTCATGAAATTAAAAGCAATAAAAGAGAGCAGTTTGCAAGATTAATTGAAAGAAAACAGGAAGGACACAGCAGTAAGCTCATGAAATCATTGAATGTACATTTCTTCATTATGGTTTCTTGGTCAAGACAGGAATTGCTGTCTCCTGTGTCAGCACAAAGACAGAGCCATCCCAGTCACTTTTACATATTAGATAATATTTTCATAGAAAATCACCTTGCAGCAAACTTATATGGACAAGAGGTTTACCAATAGAGAGACTGCAAAACCAAATACTGTATCTGAGACACAGAAAATGCCAACACTCTAATGGAAAATGTTATTTTTCTATAAATGTTCTTTTAGAAGTTATCATAGTAACTATGAACTCAGTTTAGTATTTTTAATATGGTCTCACATAGTAGTGTCTTGGCCTGGAAAAAACTGTGATGTCATATGTAACCTATTCATTACAAATCCACTAATTGAAAACTTACCAAAATCCTTTGCAGCTATGTGCTTATAATGTCTGCAAGCAAAGAAAAGATTAAAAGAAGTTGTCATTCAGCTCCAAGACAAAACATTACTATCACAGTCATGTCTATCACAAAAAAGAAGACCATGTTTTTAAGACTACAAAGAAGTTTGCAGAGCTCTGGAAAATTATCAGCCAAAACCCCAATATAAATCTGAGATCAAATTGATAAGGCATCATAGACATTTTATCTACATCTGGAATTTTCAGTCTGATTGTAATGAGACACACCATCTTGCTGTAACACAACCCTGATGCCTGGTAACCCCATGGACATCAGAGAGGAACAGAGAGTGCAGCAGTCAGGCTGTAGAGAAGGCAATCTTTGACAGTTCAGACATCCGAGGAGTTTGATTGTGGCTCCTTGTGCAAATCCTGAAAGCCTTATACTACTAAATACCTAAACCTCACTTTCCACAACACGAGAAAACTGATCTGAGAATGACAGAGCGGGTGAGGTGGGGAGGGACCACGGCGGGTGCCCTGGTCCAGCCTCCCTGCTCAAAAGAGAAAGAGTTGCCACTTGAAGATACTTTTCTCTGTAGCATTTCCCAGTCAGTGGGACTGGAACGAAAGGCAGGGGAGCCATGTAAATGCCGAGAATCCTCTTATTTCTGTAGATTTCACCTCTCATCTTTGGTAAGTGAAGGAGTCTAAATTTTCAGCTGAACATCTCTTATACCAGAAATGTACTGATTTGCTTTCTCAGAGAAGGAGGGGAACAGGGAGTTTCACTCTTACAAAGAATGTGTATGCACAGATGCATCAGTGTAAAATAAGATACTTTTAGCTATTGTTGGATATGTGGTGAGCAAAAGAAATCCTCTTCAGTATCAACCCCACTGTTATCATTATGAGATTTTCTTCTACATGAGTCTGGATTTGAACCAACAGTTACTTTCTTATTTTTCTTTTTGCCATATTATAAGATAGACATAGAGAATGTTTAAATTTAAGTTAGACTTTAATAGATTTTCTCATTGAAACTTGATTTTTTTTCCTTTGGAAACTTAGAATAACTGCCCCATAAGTAGATAAAAAGCTGCCTAAATTGTAAATGTATCTCTTCAGGCAGGGTAAGGTAAGCACCTAGTCCTTCAGGGAGAGCCAGCTCCTTGCAAAGAGACCAGCGTCAGGCCTAAATAACACTTAAGAACTACTTTAAGAAATTCAGAGCGCAACAGGCTTGGTCAAATCTCATAACACTGGGGTGAACTCCCTCAGACTTTTACTGTTTCAGAAGACAAACCTCAAGGATTAAAAAAAGGACCTTTTGCGGCATAAAACACCCAGAAGTGTTGAAGGAAGCAAAAAATCTCCCTGTCTCAAGATTTGATCCAATCCTGAGCCTTAAGTCCAGTTTCTTCAAAACCCTGCCCTTAATTCAACCATTAGCAAGATAGTAGCCCTCCATAAAATTCTATGTATATCAAAATTAAATGTAACCTTTCATTCCATGGGGAGCAGATAGGTCTGCACTGGGAGGTGGCCCACTGATTTTTTATAATCATTAAAACTGTAGCTCAGTATTGGGAAATCAGATCATTTATGTAGTTATTTTGTACAATTTCAAACCGAAGCCAGGCTTTTCTCCTGTCATGTGTAATAAAACATTAAAATGCAACTGTTTAAGGCCAACAACCAAATAGATACACAAAAGTATTTGGGGGGTGAAGGGAGAGAAAAGGGAAGTAGTAAAGATACCTCCAGAAGGATTATGAATAAAGTAAATTTAATGAGTTTTGCAGTTCTGTGTCAGGGTCAGAAGTCTTTATGGCTTCCTGTGGAGTGCTATGTCACCTTCCAGAGTCCCATAATTCTCCAAGTACATACTGGAAGAAATTCTAGTGTGGGACAGCCGGAAGGAATATTTCAGCTAAGGCTTTCATATCAGCTACAAGAAGCTTGGGTCCTTTCTAAGTGTTTATGAAAACATGAGCAAGTGGTCTTGAGAGTATTCCAAGTTCAAGTTTATTTACTTTACTGATTAAAATTAGATGTGCAGAGAATGGTTCTTGCACGTTAGGGGTGGGGGCATGGTGCTATGAAACAGAACAGCTTTTTAGCATTTACAGATGAAACTTGAGAACTGAATCCATAACAAGCCTCTCTGAATTCCTAAAAACAGCCTTTGGTGAGCTTGTAGCGTTCCACATCTTCAGCTCATGCTCTCACCTTAAGTAATTGATCAACAATAAACCATGAAGTGTCCAATTACTCTAAATATGCTTTGTTCTTGACAAGGTGCAATATATTATGTGAGGATTACAGGCTTTTCATATTAAGAAGCTGCAAACTTCTGAGATTTCAACGCTTATCCTAATTGGGCGTAGGGGCAGAGCAGATCTGGGGGCTGGGTGATGTTGGTTTGAGGAACCTGCGTAGTCAGCCATAACTGTGGTGGGTGTTCATCCCTGGAGACAGCTTAACACATAACATTTTGGGACAGACTGCTTAAACAAAGAACAACACAGGAGGAAATGAGCTTTTAAAGAAGTTGCTAACAGGAAACTCCAGTGAGAACTACCTTTCATGACCTGGTCCACAACTGAAGAGATACAGATGTTGATGAATCCTTCATAAATGAGAAAAAAAAGTATTAAAATAATGGAGTAAGATGTATTATCTAAATGACCGGGATCATGGGTTTAGTGCAACTTTCCAAGGTTTTAAGGCAATTGTGTCAATGTCCTTTATGTGTGAAGGGAAACATCAATTCCTTTCCCTCTGTCTGACAGATAATCAGTAAGATGAGAACATCCTATACGTTACTACCGATAGGCCACAAATGATGGAGTGTACCTATATGCTAGACAAGTACACAAAGTATAGCATTAAAATTGTTAAAAGTAAAGGTGATGGCATTAACCAGGAGACAAGGATGTGAAAGTCCTGACAGAAAGAACTGAATCATTGAAAATGTGAGTTCAGTGTGAGAGATGAAGGTGAAGCATCTGCAGAAAATCTCTTATCTTTCTGAAGAGGGAGGATTCTGATCAAAAATTAATCTCTCACTGATGTGAATCCTCAGACATACTAATTCTGGCCTTATTTTAAAACCAGAAGGTTAAAACTTAAAAATCAGAGATTTTTCCAGAACATATGGACCTGAAAAACTAAGGCCAAATAAAATCTTCAAATGTTTATACATTTTACTTATTTCTGGTGGTATTTTTGTACATTTCACTAACCTTATAAACTCGAGGGAAAGGTGCCATTTCACAGTAATGATATGACTAACTTCCTCACTAATTTGGAAATACATGTATTTCACACAGCACATCCGTCAGCCACGTTAAGAAGGTGTTATGTGTTCCAGAGGTAGTATGAATAAACTGTTACCTGCAGTCACCCTGGGAACTCCTAATTTGTTACTGCACAACTGAATTGCTTGTGTTTAAATAGCTATAAAACTTCTTTTGAGGCTGTTATAGAAACATACATTTGTTATTTCCTTTTGCTTTCGAAATTGAATACATATATCTGCATGTATTCATGTACGTATTGAATAGAAAAGTTGCTTTTCCGCCTTAATTATTTTATCTTTGTTACAGTTATGGAGCTTCAGACTGTCATCATGGAAAGCATCTTCTCCATGCAAAGGAAGAGAGATGGTTCTTGTTGCTCTGGCAGAAAAGCCCTCCAGAACTAGCAGTTTCCTCTGCAAGCACTGGCTCTTGCAAAAGAGCTAATAAGAGGTTTTTAAATTCCAATTTACCGGTCTCCATTAGCTATTAGGAAGAAAATATAAAGCAAAAGTTGGATTTTTTTTTATCCTGTTTATCCTGATAGAAAACCAGAATGACTCAACACAGCTATTAAACGAAGTAAATGGTTTGATACTTATCATTCACTGACTGTGATTAAGACTTTTTTAAACATTTGTTTCATGGTTTAAAATAAACAGGAATAGATAAACCTCATTTAAAATACATATGCAGCTCCTTATTAAAAAAGAAAGCAGCACCTTTAAATCAACGCTTCTTAACAGAAAAACCCAAAACTGAGAAAATGTTTTCATCAAATTTAACAAATAAAAAAGAACCTAATTTTAATCCAGTGACAATCTCAGAGTCTAACAATGAAGTAAAGCATCCATAATTCTATTTAACTCTGCTTGATGTGAAGGTTTTATTTTGTGATCATTTTAGTGCATAAACCCTGATGAATAATGGAATTTTAGAAAAAGAACCCCTATTGAGTCAAGCTTCATTGACATCTGACTGGTAGTCTAAGAGCCTGCAGAGAGGGTCCAAAGCAATGCATCACAGCCTCCCAGCAGGTCATTAAGGCATTACCCAATTAGAAAGCAAGGCTACGGAGCGACATTGTTCACAGCAGAGCAAACATAATTGATTTTTATTTCAACAGGGGGGAGAACCTCCTTACTAAAGAGCTTTAGCATAATTTCTTATTTAGGAGAGGTTTAAAGAGATCTGTGCCGGAGTATTTAATTCCAAACCCTGGGACAGTCTCTGGCAATGTGTATAAATTAAGGGGCAGTTGACTTCACTCATTCATATTCAAAATAGAGACTCACTTGTTGCTCAAAAGTAGCATGAAGATTTCTGAGCGATGGCATCCAACACCAGCTGTGCAGGGGCACAGCACTCGGACCCTCACAACCTTTATGCAGTTCATGTAGCTATCAGCAAGCCAGTTTCCTGCTTTAAGGCTCCTCTCTGAGGCACTTTAACATGCTAATACACTGTATATAGTCAACAGCCCTTCAAGAACACCATGCAGATGGAATTTGCTTCCAAGACATCTTCATCATCGTCCATCTCCTTCTCATCTTATTGTTTCCCCCACTGGTTATTCTTAATCCCGCTGTTCACGGGCACCACTGGGTGGGAATGGTCAATGACAGCCAGCCTGTAGCAAAAAAGGCTTCCAATGAACGACAGTTTGGATTTTCCCAATTTACTGTATTACAGTAACACGGTGGAAAATGTTAGCCCTGTTATCTCTCATAAGAAACCTGCATTTCCTTCCTGTGATTGACGTGAAGCCTTTTTTCTTTGCAAGCCATGTAAGATTAAAAAAAAAACAACCAAATTTAAGTCCCATTGCAAGCACCACACTCCAGCTTTGAAAGCAATCAAATCATAAATTATACAAAGAATGTTTGTTCTAATTTATTAACACTCAGTGTTTCAAGGGCAGCAAATAACTTTTAGGAGTGGTGGTTTTTTTCTAGGCTTTGCACTTAAGGTCCACTGGAGAACAGATAGCTGGAAAATGCTTTAAAATCCTCACTTTTTACAGGACCCAAAGCAACACGACAAAAATTCTTCCTGGAAATATTTGCAGATTACTATCTCCAAACTCTGTATACAGTAGACTTGGGAAAATTTGTTTTCCTCTATTCCTTTTACTTCAGTGTGCCAAATGAAACACATAAAAAAAAATTAAAGGATTTCTCAGCTGCAATGGCAAAAGTCCACCATTCCCAACTCTATATGCTGGGTCTATACCTTAAATCATGTGACTCAGTCTCTAATTTTTTATTTTCCATCATGTTCCTGACAAAAATAATTATCATTTTCAATTTGACTTATGCCTTAGACACACATTTTCTTTATTCTTAAAGAAAACCTGGAAAAATTTTATATGGCACTTTAATTTTAAAGTCTGCCAGCAGTACAGTGATGATTTTATTCCACTTGGATGTTCACAAGCCGATTTCACTGTCTTGCTTGAATACTATCCTGAAATACAAGGAAAGCGACAATATGGAGTAAATTATTTGTATAAACACTTCTGTACTCAGATATATCACAAACCCAGCAGCAGCAAGGGCAATTTAGCAGTCATTTGTCTTACCACGGCACTTACGAGCCCAAGGCACAGATTGTTACCCCTCAGTGTTAGTCACGACGCCAACACACATCAAAGAAGAAATCCCTGCCCTGAAAAATTCTCCTGTAAAATTTATGCCCAAGACCAGCTGTTTGTGAGTTTATCCATATATTCCCAATTCTGTTCCCCTTTTTTAATGTTAGTATCAAAATCAATTTTTCCCGTTGTGCAGATCAACACAAGTATAAAATTCCAGTAGCAGCAGCAATATCTTTATTGTGCACTGCTGCTTAGTCATGTACCGGCAGAGTTAGTAAGTTTTTCTGAGGGCTGCCAGGGCACATCCACTGCCCATTTCACAAAAGACCAGCATTCTCTCTTCCTCTTGTGTCAAAAGGGCTACAGCTGGAACCAGCTTCCATGGACCCTTTACTGCAGACAAATTTACTGTCAACTGGCAGTCAATCAGATTATTCAAATCCACACATATTTTACTGACTAAAGGATCCGTTCTTTCCACCACATGAATGCTTGGAAAAAATTCAAACTAATTGTGACAGAAACCATCAGTGCATGAAGCAGTGTGGTTGTTTTTGTTAGTTACTACTACAGACTGACTATCAATACCCCAAATTCTCTCAGCTATAGTGATTCCTGGAAAATGATCTTTGTTCACAAAGAAACTCCCACCAACAGACCTGCACAAAAACAAGCAAAGTCATCATTAAACAGGTAGTTTCTAAGAAATATACCAGATCCACAAACATCCAAAAGTGATTCAGGACTAAGCTGGTCCTTACTTAGAAATCAGATCATCTGAGCCAGTGGTTCTCTATCCTTCTCCATTTTTTTAACTTCTAAATGTTTTTAGCTGTAACAAAGACCCGGTACCATATAGTAATAATTTCCTTCCTTTTTTTTTTTTTTTCTTAAGCTTGTTATAACTGTCATGTGTGTCTTGAAAGTAGTCTTAGACCATTAGAGGTTTGTAGCCCCGAGCTCAGCTATCACCTGTCAGGGAGAACACTTGAAGTATGGAAAGATATTAATCAAAAATCTTGAAAGGATGTTGGAGAAAGTTAAAAACTTTGAACTCGCTGAACTCCTCACATGTAGACATGCCTTCACTCTGCACCAGCTGCACAACCGAAGCAACAAACCTTCAGGGTGTGCACTGTGCAGGCCAGGAAGTGTGGAAGAAAGAGATCACATGCTGAAAGCCAGACATGGGTACAGGAAAATACCCTTTCCAGCTTTGAGAAGGATAAGTGGAATGGTTTACATCTGGAATTAATAGGTCTCTTGACTTAATGAAAATAGGCAATGCATGTTTTTATGCTAGGTTAGAGTGTTTTGATTTGTAATGAGGAAAGAAAGTATAGAATATGCTTTACATGGCCACATTCTCCCACAGGTGTGTGATGGGTGGGCTGGAGAAATCAGGCTAATTTTAGACCTTTCACGTTGCTAAATGTTTCTGGAGTTTAACTTTGTAATAGGAAACCTGCTGATATTACAGTTCTTGAACATTCCTCACCAGTGAGAAAACAGAAGGATATGGTCTGAAAATTCAGTGCTTAAAATGATAACTATAAATTATACTGTAACTTTGGTCCTTTAAAAATGCTTATTTTACTGGAGGATGTTGAACAAGGCTGTGTTTTTCTCCAAGGAAGAAATGCTGTAGTTCACCACAGTAAATCTGCATGCTGGCACTTAAGTACATGAATAACTATTATTTAGCCTATAAAATCCTCCTTTAATATTCAGTAAATTGTGTATTGTTGAGTTCTTAAAAAGAAATCTTGGAAAACCAACCAAATTATCTCATTTTACATAGTATATCATTTGAATAGTTCACCTTCTGTAACTTTCAGTTATATTTCACTGGTAGCTGCGTGTTCAGTGCTGAACATGAGTGTATACCAAGTGGAGTATGTTTGTTTGTATCTATGCTATCGAGAGACTAATTTTCAGAGAGACAAGAGCACGAAGAGTCACTTGAACATGAAAAAGCTCTAAGGACATAAATAATGAAACAATATGGAAAAATATCTCCTAAATGGAAGCTTAGTTCTCCTTTAGTTCCCTTCAAAACACCAAAAAAAGAAAATCATCAAACGAGCCAGGAAGGTGAGTACCATGGAAAATCAATGTCATCAGGTTGAAGACTGTGTGCTTAATTGGTGTTACTAGACCAGCTTTATGGTTTGAGTTCAGGCATTTACCCAGCCTTGTGAGAGTTGCCTTCACAGATACCAGTGAAAAGATACCTGAAGCTCCATTTACCTCTTCAGTGTTTTATGACTAAATCTTGGTGCTGAACTCTTCAAACTTCACAAATTTAGCAGCATCCATTAGTTTTACACAGAGCAAGCAACACAAAGTGACATTGACCATTTAAATCCACATTGAGAAAAAGGTGCAAACAACAAGGTCTAGGCACACAACACTAGCAGTAATGAAGTCAAAAAGCACTTAGTACAGCATAATCAAAGAAGAGCTACATGTCAGCAGGGAGTATTTCTGGTCAGGCAGTGCAAGTCCCTTTAACCAGCACAATAAGGTCTTTCCCGCAGCCCCATGGAAAGCAGATGTCACAGTAACAACCCAGGCCTGCGAGCGTTTGAACCTGCAGTGCCATGTTCAAAGTTCATTGATGTCAAGGCACATCCGTCATGCGCCCTGACTTTAAACGAGGTCCATAAAAAACATCAAGCATGAAGGTAATCGGGAGTCAGATGGGGCCTTTCCTCTGAAGGAAGATAGTGAAGAATATATTTGCCTGAAATCCTTTCAAGCCTGAGGAGTTCATGGAAAAAGGCCAGATTTTACCGGAGTTTGTCAGAAAATGGTGCACCACTCTGAGCATCTTTAGCAGTTACAATCACACATTATAGAAAATTGCATCTAATGGTAGAAGAAAGAAAAAGTGAGGCAGAAACCATAATTTTCCCAAATTTCTGAATCTTCATAAGTTTTCACATTATGACTTGCAATGTTCCTCTTTATAGAAAGTTATATGAACTCTATAGATTATATAAATATTTTAATCATCACTGCAAAAAGGTGGTCATAAAGAGTCATTTTGATTTGCACAACTTTTTTTTTTTAGTTTTATGCTTTCTACATGTCCCCAGAAACTTCAGGAATAAACACAGGACCATACTGGTAGGGGGGAATAGATTTTAACCAAGAACTGTGAAAAATGTTGCACATTTTTCAACTTCTAAGTCCAGGGAATGAGTTATGCCCATCTGATGAGAGATACACCATGTGCCTAAGAGGTCTATCATTTACACCCCAAGTAGTATTGAGAAAATATCTTTAACCTAAAAATACCTACAAAGATACTCAGAAAACTTGCAACTGTGTCCAGGCAATGTACTGAAATTCATATATTTCAATAAATTATTCATTAGGATTTATTTTCCATAACTAAGTATCACACATAAATTACTGATAAATGCTAGTGAAATCTGACAGCTGAAAACATCTGTTCTCCCATGCTTATACATCTTAATTTTCTTCCTTCAGCTTGTCTTTATTTCTCAAAATTATGTATGCCAAATGGCTTAAGGATACAGTAGATTTGATTGATGCCATACAGACCAGAGCTGTATGGCATACTTTACACTTAGAAAGGATACAGAGCATCGTTCCCAGGGCTGGAATCGCCTTAGTCAGAACACCAGCTTTTTATGCCTATGGCTAATGAATTTATCTTCTGAAATAAATGTATCTTTTGGACTTGGATCAATGCATGCCTTAATTAAAACCATGTTTCTGTATAAGCATCTAACAGGAACACATGAAGGCCCTATTTAAATTGGAAGAGAACAGTATAAACCAGTTTGGCTTTTGAAACTAACTGCTTCCAGGTGCAGAGAGAGTGGAAGCTTAGTGCTGTTTCCAACTTGATGCTTGGATGCCTTTGTTCTTGAAAGTGTAAGGTTTCTCTCATTCTCAGTTTTACGACTGCAGGTTTCTATGTTGCATAACACTCTATAATAGAGCACCAAAGGGCTTAGTTTTACTGTTTTGTTTCACTTTATTGACTGCATGTTTTATTCAGCTAATATGTGCCACAGAGGCAGGCAGTAACATCTCAATTACAACACCAGCACTCTTCCTTCTCTGTAAAGGACCAGCTTCAATCTGCACTTTATTACATTCACATGCAGGTGTTAAAAGGCAAGGAAGGAGGGGTGAGGGAAGACAGAGTTGAAACAGACTTTTTAAAGCATTACAACTGGAAAGGCTTTTTTCCCAGGTAATTCTCTAAAGCTAAACACATTCCAGTATATGTTATTTATGCTGTGGCAAGCCACCAAGACCCAGCAACTATTGTATAGACATGGGTGTGAGAAAGTTCAGATCTAAATAAAAACTTCTCCAAAGTTTGATCAGAGCTCGATCTGGTATTTCACTTTACTTATTTCTACTATTGTGCATCCCTGTAGGAGAGCCAAAGAGACTTTGGCAATGCAACAAGTACACAAGCAAGAAATTGGCACTCACTACAGCTTATTCAATGTCCTGAATATTAAAGCTTGTTTTACTAAGAAAGGGAATGCTGAACAGGATGACATTGGGAGTCTTCATGGTTCTTTTTGTAATGCTACTGGATTTTTTCGTTCCCACAAGGGCAAAGGGACAGACCAGCTTAACATTAAGGACAGATAAAATCTTTTCCTGTTAATCAAAAGTATGCTGAGCTGGCAGTGCAATAGGTGGGAGGCTGAAGGAACAGAGGGAAGAAAATGAGGAAAAAAAAATTCTAGAATTTCATTTATAAAAGAGCAACAAGGCATTTCTTTGCAGGTGGAACCGTAATTTAAGTGAGTCAAAAAAACCTCCCTTATTTTATCTGAAGGATGCCAACTCTAATAATACAGCAGCATCAATCAGTTCAGCACGTGAGTCCTGCTTATGGACTTACAAGTTGAATGTCTGATTTTCTGGCCATTGATAAATGGCCAGATATCAACAACTACCAGAACTCACTGTCCCCAGAAGCAGCAGCTCTGGATACTGAATGCTGTATGGAGCAGCTCTTCGCCTTTCCTTAGGCAATGCCTGTCAGCCAACAATGGATTGTTCCTGTGGATGCAGAGACTGCAGCATTTTGTTGGTACAGACAAGGAAATAATCTTTACAGTGTTTCAGAGATTATTAATAAATACTTTGCTTTAGCTGAACTGTTTATACTGCATTGTGAGCCTTCTGGAAAATGTTGATAATTTCATCTTGTGTTTATAAAGAACTCAAATACTCCGTATCTAGCTCAGTTAAAGGCAACTGGAAACAGCTAGAGGTATTCACAGTAATACTTTGGGCCAATTTCACAACAATAAGAAAGAGTGATTTCTTCTTAGCCTGGTATAAAGAGTAGCTTATTGCACAGACCTTTCCCTGTCCTCAAAGGGCAAAAACCTGGCTCAGCTTTCTCACATTTCTCCCACATCCTGACTTTAGCATTAGTAGCAAAGCCACACAACTGAGTCCCATGCCAACATATATCCCCTACATAAGGCAATTGAAGGCTGCTGCTCTACTCACTGAGGTCATCCAGTGAATTTGCCAGATGTGAAAGGACTTTGCAGGTCAATCCTGCAAGATGTGTGTGTTTCCTGCAAGGTGCTACCATTCTTGCCTTCTCTGGTGACACCAGGTATCAGCATTTGGGCTGACACCTTGCAGGAGCAGAGTAGTCCCTGGTGTTCTTAGCCTGGCTCACCAACCAGCCCAGGGTTGATCCTTAAGTCTGAGAGGAAACTAGATGGGAAACTTTCATAACCCCTAATAGCTTCAAATTGTTATGTGATACTAAGCTTGAGAATTTTTCCAAGTCCTTCTTTCTTAATTCATGTCAAGTACATGGACAATTGTCCGTGGTGGCGGCTCTGCTAAAGGGTCAGTGCTTACACTGGGGCACCTCCCTTCTGTTCTGAAAGTGGGTCTGCTCCTCACAGCTGTGGGAAAGATCAATAATCCCACTGGTTTGTCTGAAAAAACATCCAGCTTCAGGTGCAGAATGAGCAGCCTGACCACAGAAAGGACAATTAAAAACTGCTTTTAGCAACAGGCAGAAAGCAATCCCTTTTTTTAAGTTGGGAATTCCTAAATCTGTCAGAAAAAAGACAAACAGAGCAGGCTATAGAGTCTCAACAGAGCTGGGCACAGGCAGCAGCTGCTCTGGGGTCCCTAGGCTGAGTGTGTAGGAGCAGCAGCACTGCGACCCAGCACAAGGTGGGTCTCATCTTCCAAGCCCCATCCAAGACAGCTGCATAGATCACATTACTCAGACTTTACTGTTATTTATGATTATTTATTGAGCATCAACATCATGCCTGGGACTGTACAAGGGACAAAGAGAGTCCTTTCCCAAATAGGGAAACAATCAGGCTTTGTGTGGGAATCATGAAATCTAACCAAATTAAACGGCTTCAGCCTCCAGGGCTGTTAATTCAGCACATATCAGGAGCCATAAATTCACTTGGAAAATGTTACAGAAATCAGTGGAATTTTGGTCTATGACAGTTTGCTCTGCACCAGAAGTTAGAAGTCAGAGACCAAAAAGTGAACACAGTTTACTTGCAATCCTCCATTTTCTTTTTTTGCCAAACTATATTCAAATACAATCAATACCTTTCATATCCTGATATGATTTCTTCCATGACTTTTATGGCCACATAAAGATGCTATCTTTGACAGCTGGCCTGGATGTTTTCCTGGTGTAAATCAGTGTCACACCACTAAAGCGAATGTAACTATATAGAACTACACAGAATGGAATTCTACTACATGGAACACTATGGACCTTTATGTGTAATTATTTTCTGAATGGGGAACAGGGTACCAAGGCTTAGTGATCCAACACATTTATTTCCTGCTGAGAGAAAGAAAAAACTATTATTCTGACTGTGCATAGTACATATTAAATTATTGTTATTGAACTTTCATGTTAAATCCCCAGTAATCTGTGTTCTGCTCTGTGGTGAAAACTGTACTGCAGCTCTGCTACTGATAACATCATAAATACAGCATTACAATAACTAATGCTGCCCTCCTATGACACACTGCAAATTAAGAACATTATTAACAAAACCTGAAGTGGATGCATATGTCAAGTCCTGCTAGATGAAAATGCATTTACTCCCTTGACTATATCACAACCCCCCAATTTTTCAGCTCTGTACAACCATACTGTGTATTTTTAATATTATACTAAATGAAAAACCTGTTACTGTATTGTAGGGGCTGACCCTGCCTGGATGCTGGGTGCCCACCAAAGCTGCTCTGTCACTCCCCTCCTCAACTGCACAGGGGAGAAAATACAACTAAAGGCTCCTGGGCCAACACAAGGACAGAGAGAGATCACTCAGTAATTACTATTATGAGCAAAATAGACTTGACTTGGGAAAAGGTTATTTTAATTTATTACCAATCAAATCAGAATAGGATAATGAGCAATAAAACTGAACCATACAATCACCTTCCCCTCACCCCTTCCTTTCACAGAAGCCACTCCTTTAGCCCCTGCCACAAAGCCTTGTCAAATACATTCCACCCCTCACCTCTGTGAAACACATATTTAAGAATTACTATTAAAATACACATTCATCACACAATCTTCACTAACAAAAAAGAATTTCCCATGCCCAAATCCAAATAACATACTTACAACACAGAATGGAAGCGGACAAGTGACACAAAACCCATCCCTCAGCCCTTTCACCACAATTCGGACAAAACCAATTCCCCACGACCATTCTGTTCTCTAACATTGTTCAGTGCTTTGCCCACTACCTCTCTCAATTACTACCCTCATCTTGACCCATAAGCCTTTCATTATATTTAGTCTCCTCTGGTCAGCTCAGGAGAGGAGTGATAGAGCAGCTTTGGTGGGCCCCTGGCATCCAGCTAGGGGCAACCCACCACGTGTATCTTAATACACAAGACATCTCTTTAACAGCCACAGGGCTCACTATATGGGGTACGATTTGGAAATAAGCCTTTGCTAATATTCCTCTATAAATGGCAACTTCCTTGTGTCAGTTTCATGAAGCAAATCTTTAAACACAAAAACCCACAGTGATGCCCATGTTTCTGCCAGAAGAATCTCTTCAAGTCAATTTTCATGTCCAGTTACACAGAAGAGACCAGAGCCAGAGACCCTGGGTCCTCATACAACCATAGCCCCTATGCACATATAGTGTGAAATCTGAATTTCTTTAAGAATAAACAAGGCACACAACATACACAGGGAGGAGAAGACAATCTGTCATTCTGTCCCGTGACCAACATGCCTGCCTTGCATGCAAGCATGATGTAGGGCACTTAGTGCCCAGGAACAATGCCACACATTCATTTATACCACCACAGGGTTTCATCTCCCTCTGTCAAAGGTTACAAGGAAAGGACTTCCAAGTTATTGGCATTTGACCCTGAGAATGAGATACCCTTCAGAAGAAGCATCAACAGAAAGCCGTAGTTTCTCCTCTTTGGGACCTTCCCTTTGTTTGGGCAAAGCACACTGGCAAGCATTGCTTTCCCCAGCCAAGCACAAAACTATCCGGCTTATTTGGAAAGATCCAGCAGGAGCTGTTTTTGTGGGAGTTTCATCTGTTGGAACCAAAGCACAATGGACAATGATTGCTGCTTAAACATGTAAATGCCTTCCCCGTGCAGTGCATATGTAATGCCCTCTGGCAGGGGATCTGTACAGGCATGTCTGACATTCATCACACTGTTTCCTATCTGAGGGCATCTTGAGAAGGAGGCTACAGTACAATTCCAGAGTGAAATGAGTGCTGTTTAACGCTTCTTTTCCTCTTTACTGACTACTCCCATAACAAGCACATCCCTACGAGTGACCAGCCAAGAGACCTGCCAGACCTCCTAGGTTCTGGGAGCAGTAGTCATGCTGTTCCCACTCAGCTCTGTTTTACTTACTTCTGGTGAATTCTCCTGTTCTCCTTCCCTCCTCCTGAGACCTTGATGATGAGGTGCAAGCAGAAAAGGGGCTGGGGGGCAGATAAGTCCCTGGCAGCCCCCACAGAAGACAAAGGTGCTGGAGTCAAATGAAAATCTCTTTGCTAGGAGAGTAGTTTCAATGAAAAAAATTATTAATCCCTGCCTGAGGTGCTCTCCTCCTCCCTCTGATCCCACAAATGACATTTTGTATGCTCCCAGACTGACATTTTTTAGTTTACTAATGAAGTCAGTAGTTCTTTTCTGAATGAAGCCTCAGCAAGCAAGAAGAGTTGCGGCTGGACAGCTGTTTGGGTTTTAGGGATTTATTTCTTTTTTAAGTAACTATCATAGTAACTGTCCTACTGCAAGGTGGGTTACTGCCTGGGGGGAGTAGGTACCAGCCAGTCAACATACATGGACTCATTGACCCACCTGGTTAAGGTAGTCACAGTGTCCATTAATCCCATGACTAGTGCTGGAGCAGAAACCTGGTGGAGCTGGTTCCAAGCCTTGCTTTGGACCAAGAAGAAGAAATATAGGCTGGGAAGAGGTTTCCCTCTCTTACAAGACGGACATTTCCCCACCTTACAGATACAGGCTAGTATCTGGAGCACCTGTTGCCTGAAAGAAACATGTACAGAGAGCTACCAATTCCCCTTTTACAATTAGTTATACACGCCCTTCAGTAGTCACAAAAACAGCAGTGCAGCAAAGACCACTCAAATGCATCATGTGAATAGCTAGAGCTGTGAGCTTAATAAAAGCTCATTACCACAAAGCATAGCTTATAGCATGGAGTTCAAATTATTTCTCCATGAACACTTTGGGTGAAATCCTGGTCCAAACCAAAGACAGTGGGAGTTTTGCCCTTCACTTTAGTGGGATGTATTTCACTCTTTGTATTTAATTGCCAGTTGTTAAGGAAAGGAATAAATTACACTCTGCTAAATTCAGGCACAGTAATAATCAACAAGTTCTTAAAAAATTAGCTACCATAAGAGCCCTTTATACCAAGCTGAAGTCTTAGAGAGTCCTTTTTAAGTGTTCTGGAAGTTATTTTCTGATGCGTTTTTGTATTCCTGGATGGTTTCACTGCATTTGCATCAAACCAACTGGATCAACAAAAAAAAACAAACAGGGAAAAGCTGTTAAGGAACAAAAGACAAGATTTAAAAACCTTTCACAATCATCCACTTAAAAGACCGCACTGTTTAGCTAGCTTGTCCAAATTTACAGTGTAGCAAGAGCAATAATCTCTGTCAGTACTGGTTACAGCCCCTGCCAAGCTGAAAGCAATGTTTCCATTGACTTCTGTATGCAGGTCAGATCCTGGATAAGAGCTGTATGCCAGAGTCAGAACAGTTAGACAAATGAATGTACACTGAGATGGAGATATCCTTTCTCTTAGCGTTAAATTATTTTGCCACAAACAGGACTTTTAAAGTCTGTAACTCTATCGTATTGAGATGACCCATCTGGATTTTAAAGCAGATTAAAGTACACTGGGAAGCAAATGACACATTGCATTACTTAAGCCAAATGTTCAAAAATCCATTTGCCATTGGTACAAGCTACACACACTATTTTCAGTCATGTGTCTGAACACATTCCTACTGAGCTTAAACAGAGTATAGTTAATTGAATCAGCCTATGGAAGCCTACCACACCACTCCAACTTGAATTTGCCATTTCTGTTTTAACAGCCTTTGAGTAATTTTGCATCAAAATCCTCTGATTCCTCCCCTACCTCTAAGGATTCCACCTTATTGGCTCACCACAGTGTCTTTACCTTCATTTAGACACCTTAAATTTTATAATTACTCTTCATAGTATTAAAAATGCTTCTGTCACAGTATTATGAAACAGGTCTGTGTTGGTGCAGCATTCACCAATTTAATACACAAACCACAAGTACAAAATATCAATAAAATCCATTCTTCCCAGGTTGCCTCTCCACTACCTCTTCTCAAGTCTCACCATCCAGGAAGCAGTTATGTAGAACTGCCAGAGGTTTTCCTGCCATCCAGTCCTTGAATATTCCTGCTGCTGCTTGTGGCTTTCTCCAGCCAACTTGAGAGCCAGTTATCTTGAGCCTACAGATTTTATTGGCGAAAGCAACACATGCCATAAGCTAAAGAGAGGCTGGGAACGTGGCACTCCCTCATCAGTCAATACTGCTGCTCAGGATAATCATTCAACATGTTCTTCATGTTTAACACATCAGTTCATTGAGCTGGCACTCTCATCCCACTTACAAAGGCATATGAAGTCTAGAAGGGGTCTGTGAAACTGGAGCTAATGAAAACAATGCAGCTGGCTCTAAACTGTAATTCTGGCTCTGAGGTGCAAGATCTTGGCACCATCTGCTCCTTCCAGAGAGCTAATATTAATGAAGGACTCATCACCCCCCTGCTGAGTGAGGGAATGCTAGCACACAGCTCCCAATGGATGCACACAGCTTTCAGCTGTATTTTAGCACTGTTGACACGTAGCTTCTGCCAGCTCTCTGGGATATGGAAATTTGAGACATAGCATCTGTGTGAGTTCAGGTTGGTAGGCCTGGGCTGCAGGACTTCTAAGTGGGACACTCCATGGAGTAACATGCCCAGATGCTTTGGGCAGAGCAGGCTTAGTGACACAAGCTGCCAGGCACACAGTCCATGCAAGGTACTCCATCTCCAGGATTTCCAGGTATTTAAAACCTTCAAAAATCACCAAAGTCCTCCATTCCCAAACAAAATTTTCGGGTGTAGAAAGAAAGTCAAGGAAGCTCAGGTAGATGGCAGTCCTTTGTTGACTATGAAACAATACATCTGTTTTAAAACAGGTTTCAAAGTAAAAAAACAAATCATGTGTCTGATCTATTTCCCCTCCCCATATCCCTTCTGATTCAATCCAAATGATGCCTCATGGCCCTGTTAGCCTACACAGATCCATCATCCTGGCCTTATTTAGAGATACAAGACCCAGAAAGACACAAGGAGTCTGCTAAACCCAGAATAGTTCTTCACTGCCTCCAAATACTGACTTACAATTCACTGCCATTAGCACATGCGGGGGGAAATGGTTTGTAGTAACATCTGAAAATACAGAGGCAAATAATTTGTCTCATTCTTACAATCCAGGTTTTCCCACCAATATTTTTTCCACTTCGAAAAAATTAAAATATATATCCTATTCTGCATGTCAGTGAAACAAGCAGCATTTTACTATTCTACTGAAAAAAAACCTTTGCATGCTTGGTGTATTTTGAAACTCTCCATAACCAGACTGCCCAGCTATTTGCTTAGTTGCACAAGAGATCCCACGCTGCAAAACCCTCCAGAGTTATCTTGCCCCCACCCCACTGCTCAGAAGAGACTTCCAAAATAAAATAAATCATTGATCCAATGTCATGAAAACTGCCTTCTCAGTATTATCCAGTCCCAGCGTATTCTCTGCAGGATTGTTTCCTACAGATAGTAGGGGTAACCCTGAGGCATTTTATGGATCCATACAGTTTAAATTTTACACATAGCCTTTTGCACCGACATCCCTGTTATCAAAGATATAGGATCCCATGCCTGTTGGTATTCCCAAAAGACTGACAGTAATGAAATTGTATGGAAAAAATTAGTTTTTCATACCAAAAGTGCTGCAGAAACTTTAAGATTATGCAGCTAATGCTTACATTGCCCAGTTTGAAAATACATACTTTGCACAAGAAAACTATCCCATAAGAACATTAAGGTTGTAAAGCAAAATACTCAGAATTTCAGAGATGTTAGAATTAGGATTTTTTTGGCACACAATTTCTGCATGTCCCTTCAATAAGTCCTAACCCATGGAAGGCTGACTTCAGTTGGGTCCAGGCTGTGGCTGAAATTGGTTCTGGTTTTAGCCGCTAAATATATAAATATACCAAAGTCATCCCTGTGTAATACTTGCAAATTGTAAGGTACGGAAACACTAAAATTTAGCCAAATGTTCATAGATCAGAAGTGGTATGAAAAATATCCCTGAGTCGAAAGCCAGACAATCCCTCCTCACTGAATTTCAGATCCTTTCTTCAAAACATTGAGATATTTTATCTTTGCAAAGTTCACCACATTTTCTTTTTGCCAGCATATTGTTCTCTGGCTCTACTCTCATGCATCAATTTGGATGAAATCTTCCTAAAGAGTTTAGGGAGGCACCTAGCACAGCAAGTTCCCTCCAAATTTTGTTCTGAAGTGCTCAAGTCTGGCAAAGCATATGCCAATCAAACTGGGGGCTTGTTACACAATCTTCACAGTAAGAGACACCAGCAGCTCCGCCTGTAATATTTTTGCCACTTACAATTAATAGTCTGGAAAAAGACATCTTGAGAAAGTAAAATAAGTGGCACAAAGAGGAGGAGGGTTTCCAAGCAACTGCTTCATTTTCGTTTTAAGCCCATGCTGCAGAAGTGTTAGCAGCAACTTAAGGGGCTAGTCTCATCCCCAGCCTGCAGGAGAGTGAGGAAACTAGGTTAGAAACAGTGATTTCTTGCATACAACCTCAGATTAACAGACAATGAGAGGGATCAAAAGGAACAGGATTTTAAAACCCTTATGCCCACAGTTAATTTCTAGATGCAATACACTGTGCAGTCAGAAAATGTATTGTACAGCCAAGTTACATTCCCACTGATTTTTACAAATCCTCTGCTCTCTACATCTTAAATTAATAGGGAGGAAAATTATAAGGAAAAACCAAGCATAAGTGTTGCCTTTTCTTAGCAAGCACCTCCTGAAGAGCTCCCTTCTAAGCCTTGTTCCCACTGGTGCCACCTCATGCTGCCCAAGCTTCTCTCACTCAGTCACTACTTTTTTTTCTTGACTTTTTTGCTAAACTGCTTCTTGGAATTATCACAAACCCAGAGCCATATTTCAAAACCAGAGACCTAAACAAACCATCTGATTTCCAGGAGCAGCTGCCTATTGTCAGCAAGAGGACTTGCAGGCACCCTGAATGCCCTGGAAATCAGGCCACTTTCAGCTGTGCTCCTGCTCTCAAGCTTTTTCAGTTTTTTCCTCCACCCAGTGGCCACTAACAGAAACAAATCACCTAATAAAATCACTGTACTACCATTCTATTTACTGAAATTACTCTATTAACATGGTAGCAGTCTGTTGTTTTCTGGACTGCTACTTACAAAACATCACTGTCTGCCACTTGTGGCATCAAGTAGATGATTACTAAGGATGCACTACATTATGGAAAACATATGATATGCAGGTGACAGAAAGACAGGAAACTGCACTGTGTGTGGGGATGGGAACTTACACAGGATCAGACAAAAATATTGTATTCCCAGTCTAAAAATACAGCCATAATCAAAACCAGGAATTGCTATCATTGACAAAAGTAGAAAAAAGTTCAAAAAAGTTCAAAAAAATTGCCATGATCTAAAGCACAGAAATCTACTTTCTTTCATATAAATCAACCAGCTGATGAGATCTCCTGACCAGAATCCTGCTGGCGCTGCAAAAACACAGATTTCTTGACAGCTGTTAGCCTCACCTGAGCAGATGTGATGAGCTGAGTGTCTGGGCTTCAGAACAGAGCTCCTGCAGGACACACAGGAGGGAGGAGCTCTCACTGGTCTGGCTACAGACTTCCATGGAACCCTTTGGTAATTTTAGTTTAATTTTGGATTTTAATATTCAGCCAGAGATTTAAAAAATGCTATGCTTCTGCAGATGATGAGAGCATTTTACCTGAGCCAGCTAGCAGAAATGTAAAGTTGCATTTATGTTTCATCACTAATAGCTATTGAATTAACTCTACAATTGATTATTTAAGAGTATTTTCAAGATATATTCCACATATTATAGTAAAAACCAGTTTTGCTAGATATTACCAGGGTCTCACCAAAATACGAACATACATGCAGGTTTACAAACATATATTCACGTTTACAAATATTTACACCCCTACGCTTATATGCTGGATAAACATCTCTAGGAGGATTCAGGACTAGAAAAGGAGGTACCAGCTTACATAATTTTCAGTGTAAGACAAAAAAATTCCAGGCAGATTCTGAGAAGTAGACTGTATTATTATTTACTTACTGAAAAACCAATTTAAAAATAAATGCAAGAGTATTCAGTGTTTGGTTTGCAGCTATTTGTATCACCAGTGCAGGGCCACTGACTCTCTGACCACAGGGCCAGTGAGCTGGTCCCCTTTGCACACCATGTGCTTGCTCCTCATAGTCAGCCCTATCTTCTACTTTTTGACCAAACAGGGTGTTTCAGCCGGACACTGCAACACACCACACAAGTGCTCACTATGCCCAGCACCACAAGGCAGCCCATTTCCACAGCCTGCAGCACAGCTCACTGCTGCCAGGACCTTTGAAGGCTCCATCTGCTCAAGGCTCCTGCTGGAAAGCCTGCTGCTCCAGAGAATGAAGAGCAAATAAGGGCTGGAAATACCACCCCATAGACTAAACCTCTTTCTGTTTGAAAGAATGATTGAGAAGGCTTGCTAGAGTATTTGCCCAGATCTGCCCATAAAGATTTAAACTTGTTTGCTATTTCTCCCTCACCTTGAGTCTGTGGTTGATGACAAGCAGGGATGGTAGGAATGGCGGGGGCAGCCCAGTAACTCAGTGGTCTCCAGAGTGCTTTAAGGCAACATCATAAAAAGGATCAGGGACAGAGCTCTTAGCCATGACCTCTCTCCCTGCAAACAAAGCAAGAATTACTGGGCAATAGTGTTGTTCACAATGTTTTCCCCTTGAAAGTATCCCTGCAGGAGCCACGACACTTGGGCAGCAGCAGGCAGCTGTGTGTCCTCCAACCAAGGGAGCACGGCCACGGGCTCGCAGAGCTCCATGTCTGACCTGGCACTCCCCAACTGGCCTGCAGAGCTGCAGACCTGCCACAAAGCTTCATGAATTATGTTGATTGAGCAATTTTCAGTATTTCTCTGGCTGACAGCAGCAGTGGTACTCTGTCTGCCAGCTCTTGGCTAGACAAAGCAGATTTAGTGTCCCCCATCTGGTAGTTGAACTCTGTGTGCAATCTGCACACAACCACAGCCAACACTCAAACTGGGACCTCATGGGGCCCTGGCAGTGCTGGTACCAGGTACGCCAATACAAGAAGTGCTGTGGTAAACCCATTTCTCTGGGAAGTGACTCTGCACCTGCAAGGAACAGAAGGGGTGACAGAAATATAACCCTAAAATACAGCTACCCAGGATTGCAAAAGAGGAGCTTTAATAGCTATGCAGATTAGAGCTGGCAGCACTTCTGGGACTTGTTTACACTTAATAGTAAATGCCAGTTACTAGCAATATCTTGTTTAAAATACAAGGCTATTTAATAGGCAGCTATTGATAGTTTGCTATTGTAAGATAAAGGTATTATTGCCAGAATCTTGCATTTAAATAAGCCATCATGCCCTATAAAAATCACAGCTACTGCCTCTAGGCTGCTGCTTTGAATCCAGCTCAGATCAGTAATGACCAAAACCAGTCACTCTGCAAGGATGCTCGGTGACCTGCATGCCCTGAGCTCACAGGCCCAGCCTGGTTGTGGTTTTCACATCTTGCCACAGGGCTGCTGCCCATCTCCATGGCTGCCCTTAATACAGTCATATCATTCCAGCATCCAGGACACACACTTCTTAGCCTGATGTCACCTTTGTTCCATGTGCTTGAGTATGAAACACCCTGAAACTAGCTTCTTCATGATGAAACTAATATTTCATCACAAAGAGAAGTCCCACTTCCCCCCCCAAGAGTAAATTTGTTCCATTCATCCTCCTCTACTGTACTTTGCCCATGGCGTGCCCCAGGCTGGGCAGTGCCTGTGATCCACACCAGCACAAACACCCGCCCTCCTAGCTGAGTCTCTCCAGGACCCATTTTCACAGAGTCCTTACAGTTAGGACTAGATGCTATTCTGACACGGAAGTGAATTAAACTAAATTTGGACCGTGACCCCTTTTCCAACAAAATTGTTACAAAATACTGAACCTGAAATACAGAAAGCTGCCTCTGTGCTCCCACATTTATGACCTGGTGTTTTGCACCAGGAGTACATTTTGGTTTCAATCTGTGCAATAACTTGTGAGTCCATATAATGTTGGCCAAGCAAGACTTCTGTAGCAGGGCTCTTCCCTAATCTTTCAAAGGCAGCCGGAACCCCCACAGATGTGCTCTGCCACTGCATTGCAACTCTGACCTTCTCGCTTGGTCCGGATTTCACTGTTTGTGTTCTCAAGGCAGAAAGATGTGCAAGTTACTTACACAAGGGAGATCCCTGCCAGCTGCTTATCATTTATCATTGCTTCATTCAGGCCTTCTCAGAGAGCACTTGTAACCTGCAGGTACCCATCAAGAATCACCGATCTCATTTCATCCCTATTTCAGATTTTCCAAATAACTTCAATTAATTCATTATTTGTCACATGTTCTACTTGGTTATGCTACCAGATTGACACAAAGCAGGTATAGGTATAGAGGAATGTGCTGTCCCCCCTAATCAGCACAGCAATGCACACAGCCATGGCCAGGCAACACAGGAAGACAGGGCTGAGGGCTTACACACACACACAGAGCAGCCTGTGAAATCCTCCAGCCCAAGAGCACACCAAAATCCTCTTCCATCTTCAGGGTCTCCTTTAGAGTCAATGACAGCCTGAAGTTTAAACATATTCACAGAAGCAAACCATTAGCAGCTTGAGCAGCCCAGTGACTGGATTCTCACCATCCAGAGGCTCCCCAGCATATCCAAATATTTGCTGTCACCTGCTTAACTCTTCCCCACACTAAGCTTAAAGCAGTGGGTGATTTCTATGACATTTGCAAGCATGTGCACATACACTGCAAAACACATTTTATTTTCTTGTTCTCCTAGCTGAGAGGACCTCTTCCTTTTCCTACAAGGTGGCAGATTTCAAAGGCCAAGGTCTGCAGGAGCAGAAGAAGGGCCCTCCTGCTGCCAGGCAGCTGGGCAGCGCTTTGGCTGTGCCAGCACGCTGTCATTAGCGCAGCCAGAGCACCAGGCACTGCAAATCCATCATGCCGCTTAAATCTCGGTGAGGTACCAAGCAGCTCTGCCTGCAGTGGTGCAAGCCCACCAGATAGGCAGGCAGAGAAAGAGGCAGCACTAGATCTTCCACCACTTCTTATCCCTCATTGTCTGGGAGATGATGGCTGCCCTGTCTCTACTGGTGCTCTTCAGGAAGTAAAAATAGGTGCTGTCTGCCTGCCATACCTACATTGTTTCAGGCCAGCAATAATTGCAGGTACAAAAAAAATCCCAAGAACAATCTGTGCAAGATTCATAATAATAGCAAAAAATTGAAACCAAAATGGAAAGTGTTCTAGTATTCTACAGCCAGGACTCGCTCACTTGTTTCTTAATGTGAAACAATCAAACACTTAAAATATGCAGGGACACACACACAATTTGTATGTATAAACATACATTATTTAGACCAGTTGAATTCTCAAGAGCTGCAAATAGTCCATGAATTATTCCGTAATTTATACTACCCTCATCTGAGAATATGCTTCCACCAAAAGATTTTTCTTTTTCAATTAAAATTCATTATGTTAGCATGCCAACCAGGCAGCCAAGGTAACACAGGGGGACCACCAGGTGTGACCCACGGGCTTTGTGTGTCAGTCTGCTCCCAGACATCATTTTCTCTAAGTCCCCCAAGGCGTGAGCACAAAGCACACTCTGAGCCAGATGAGCTTTTCTGTTCACACACATGTCCCAACCAGCACCTCTTCAGAAGGTACCTCAAACAGCTGTACATTGAGACCAGTAAGAGCCTCTTGTGCACACACCACTGGGGTGATGCAAAAAAATCAAGCAGTAAGTCAGATCGAGTGCTCCTGGTGTGCAACTGGCATTGCAATTGTCTTTTACTTCTCTATGTTTTCATGTTAAACCAGCCCTCAGAACCGATTTCAACTGTAAAATTCCTGCTGCACATAAACATCCAACTTTCCTTAGCTATGTCAGTCACACAGCAATCATTTCCCCTTCAGCACGGCTGCCCAGTACTGAATGCTGCACAACAACAGGGCTGTAGCTTAGGGAGCCACATATATCTGTGTTTGTACTGAAGGTTGTGGAGTTTCTGCTCATTTCACTCTTAGGCAAGAGCTTCTCTGGAGACTTCTCTTAATGATTATTTTTAAAAAATAATTAGTTTTCCCTCTTATCTGTGATGTATAAAACAACTCGTGAAGATACTAAATAAGTTATAAAGGAAGAAAAATATTTTAATATTAAAAAGTTAATACTTTGTCTATCCTGAAAAAACCCTGTGAAAACTGATGTAATTATAACTGCAAAGGAAGATGAAAGAAGAAATGTCAAGCCAGGCTGGTTCAGGTCCAATATCCTGCTTGTTGCACTAACACCTGTGGAATCCAAGCACTTAGAGGAAAGCTCTTCTAAATATTAAATGCCTCCGATTCTCCAAGCCATGTTTCACTTTCCTGTCCTTGAAATCCCCAAGGAGTTGTCTAGGGAAAGAAGGGGGAGGGGGAGAGCAGCAACAGCAGAGTTAGCATCCCTGTTATTTTTAAAGATAATAACAAAAAAAAATCCCCAAGTAGAAAGTTGGGAATATTCAAAGCTTCCCAGACCTTTGTACAACATTTTTAAAACCCAAAGGGAAAAACAAAACAAAAAGGAGCAGTAGAAGCCAATTTTAGTTTCCTTTATGGGTCAGCTTTGAGATGAAGTCACAGATTTCCTCCATGCAATATGATCTGAAAACACATTACGATGATATTGATGGTTTCTGTGCAAAAACAGGAGAGCTAGAAATTTAATTAGGGCTCTCCTTCTCCAAAATATTGTCAAGTGCCCCAGTCTGAAGTCCTGCTTCCTTGTTAAAAAAAACACACACACAAAATAAAACCTCCTCTCCCAAATGCAAGCAGTTTTACCTGCTGGGATACAATACAGCTATTGCTGTCAGCCCCTGCAGAGACCCTTCCTAACAGCACACATGAAGTGGTACCACAGCCCCCTGCACAGAAATTTTGGCTACTACTTCTTGTAAGTACCTCAACGCATTTTGTGTAGGAGGAGCCCAGTGAAGACACCTAAAAGCAGTTCAAAGGGTCCACCCAGAGCCCAAAAGTGTTTTTATCTTCATATTTAAAGCCTCAGTTGAGGATTTGGTCAGAATTCCATGTTCATTTAAATAAAGAAATCAAATAATTCATATGGAATAGCACAGTTACACTGAAACCAACTTCAACATCTCACTGAATGGTTTGCACTATTACAAACTTGTTGTTTATGTTTGCCCACAAACTGACAAGGCCATTTGGCCCTACTTTCATATTGGAATCAATTCCAAACTGTTCAGACTCCACAAAGTTCCACTCCCATCCCTGTACTGCTTACAAAGCCAAAGCCACCTCCCAGGTGTCCCAGTGCACCTGCCTGCCCACAAGCCAGTCTTCCAGCCCTGGATCAGATCATTGCTTGGCTGCACCTTGTATGTATGACAGGCATTTCTATATCAAATCAACTACTGTATTTCAAAAGAAGACCAAAATTATGTGGGGTTTTTTGTAGCTTTGGCAATCAAAGTCAGTGAGTCTACAACTTGCATCATCAGGCTGTTGGGTGTGAATTTGAGTAAGATAAAAAGCAGTACCTTGCATTGCCCAAAGCCACAATCTTTCACAACTTACAATTGTTGCAACCTAGGACCAACCAGGCAGCCAGACTGAAGGGGTTCTGCATGCAAACCTCAAATCTTTCAGCTCTTCCCAGCATATTTTTATGTTTATCCATATTCCTTTGCTGCTTGCTGAGCAAAGCAGCCTGACAGAAAGAAGGCAGTTCAGACTCCCAACAAGGACAAGGACTTCAACTGTGCATAGAAAACCAATCCATTACAGGCACCCCCAGAAAGTATTTCTATGAATTTTATATCTTTGGTCTTTATGAGATTAGACATGGAATATCTCCAAAAGAGAGGCAAGGAAGAATCCTCCCCACAAAAAAAAAAATATATAAACAGAGAGAGAAAGAAAGTACTTTCACTCACAGCCTGAACATTTCCCTTTTATTTGGGCTCTGTTGCTCCCCAGGATGGCCAGCAATGCCCAGCTGATCACATCTGATCTGTATAAAACACCATCTTTACCTGACACTACTTTGTCTGACGGGAGTTCTCTAAATTAATTCCACAGGCTTAGAGCTTTGACAGTTCTTTTTTGATCTTTTCTGCTGCTTCTCAAGACTTTCAGATATGTTTAAACCCAGCCAGAGCAGTCCAAAATAAATGGCAACTCTTATGATAACACTGTCCCCATTGCTATGGGCACTGAACTCCCCTTACACAACAGCCACAGGTAAATCAGGGCACCACACAGTCAACATCAGGAGCACTGCAGGTATTTCTTCCCTCTTCTGTCCATCTCTGGAAGACTTTGTCAGTCTATGTGCCACCAAGCCAATGCTTTGCAGCCTTTTCTGCTCAAGCAGAAGTAAAGAACTGCAGGGCAAGTGCCACAGGCGAGACAGAGCTCCAGCTGCTGGAACACCAACCCAGTACACACATGTCCCCTTAGGGTCAGGAGAGGTGGCAGCACAAAGCCCGTGGTGGAGGAGCTGGAACAGAGCCCTTCCCCATGCCAGTGTGGCTTTGCTATTCACAGCACTGATATGGAAAGTATGCAGCAAAAAAACTTTGCCATTGTAAGTGTGCACACACAACTTATATCTCTACCCTGACAGACCTTTTAAATTTTCAGGAGAATATCTTATACACAGAAATTAAGCATATATCCATATTTCAAATATTCAAAATAAAAATAGTGTTTCATCCAGATAATCCTGACCACAGCACAAAATATTTCCCAGTGAATTAGACCCATCTCTTGTGGGAAAGGCATAAAATAGATTTTCCTGTTCTCACTTGGTTCAGGATTGGGTTTTGTCTCATTTCAGACCCCCTTGAGAATTCATTAGGTTGTGGGTGGGAAGCACACAGTGCTTGAAAGCAAAGCATTTTCCTGCTAAGGCTAATAGCCAGCATTTCCAAACTTGGGCTAGCCAGATCACAGTGGGCGATTACAGAAAATCCATGACATGCTAGAGCAGGAGCTGAAGAAGTTCAGTTTAGCTGAATTTCACACCATGTCAGAGTCCTATTTGCAGCTTAGAAAATGAATTTAATAAAGCTTTTCTGCTGTAACATGGAGTGTCAGCTAGCAGATTCTCTGACACCTGCTGCTCTTTGAATCTGATACCATATTGCAGCATAATGTGATCTAAAATTAAACTTCACACAACACACCAGGTTTCAATCTTTTAGAAAATAATTCTGTTCAGCACCTTTCAGTCCCGAGCAGGGCTTTGGGACACATGTCCTTTCTTTCCTTCCCCCTCCTGGATTAACACTTGGAATTTTTTAGCAAAGGTTTGAACTGTTCATAAAAAGAAAAATAAAAACAAACCAAAACTGAAATAGCTTCATTTTCACTTGATTGCAAACTACACCATGAAGAGATATACTTGCCAACTTATACAGTTGCTTCCTACCTGCACCCCCACAGACCAGAGATAGCAGAAGCAGAAAGCTGGAAGGCTTTCAGCTTTGGGTGCAGAGAATTATTGTCTGAGAAGGAAAAATATCCCAAGCTTAAATGACAGACGGGTGTTTGATTATTTATTTGAAGACTGAGAATCAACTATGGGAAGAAGCCAATGACAGGTCTACAGGATAGTGCAATTTTTCTGTATAAATTTCACTCATTACCAAAGAAAAGAATTAACCTGATCTATTTTTTCCTCTAATCAAGAGACATTTTTGTATCTTTTTGTATCATTGTATTTAAATGCAATTAAGTGATAGTTTATTCCTTTTATAGAGAGTTGACTGCAATTAATGCTACCATTTTTTTAAAACAGTAATTGGATTTTTTTTAAAGTGTGCCTAGCTTTTAAATGCTAAGTTGGCTCCAAAAATCCAGCGCTCAGCTGAAATCACATGGGAAGCTTCTTTCACAAGACAAATACCTGTCTTGTCTTTCCCAGCTACCAGCCAAGTCTTTAAGACAATGTGAAGCTTGAATACACAGCATGAATAACATCTCACAGCCACGAAATCTACCACTAGTTGGTGTGCTCCAACACAGATAATCAGTACCTTCAAAAGAATTTATAAGAGTTATAATATTTTAAAAAATAAAAAATTAAGCATAAAAAAACCTTACAGATGTAGACATTAAAATGTAAGGAGTTCACTGTAGCAGAAAAGATACAGCCTTTCACTTCCAAGAAGTGGCTCTGAGATCTCCAATAGAATTAGTAACCTTGCTGTCATCCTGGGAATTACAATTGATCTATTTTTTTTTTTAAACAAAATCAAATGGTTTCCCAACTTAGAATGCAACATCCTGTGTGAGCTTGTAATAAGCTGGAGTGAGAAAGCAAACCGATCACAAACACTAAACTTTACAGACGTAAAGAGCATGCAGACTGGAGCAAATAACATGTCCAAGGGAAAAAAATTCTAACTTCCTCCATTTTAACTGAATGTCCAGAATATTGTTTTGTACAAGACACCACCCAGAAGAGTGAAACTCAATCTGATTGACTGCCTTAGCCAATTCAAAAAACCTTCCTTCACCAAAGACGCTTCAGCAAGTGAATCTCCTTTCCTTCCAGGAGGAAGGTGGCTGGGGAAAGGGAAGAGAAGCTCTGCAGTCGGACCCTGCAAAGCATCACTAAAGCAACCTGAAACAGCACATGTAGGTGTGGGCTTCCCACCTGCGTCCCAGAACAGTATCACGTATTGCTTGACAGGCAAACCCAAACAAACGGTTTCAAATCAAAGTACACTATTTAAATTATGGTCTCCTCTCCCTTCTCACTAAAATATTCAGATAATCATGCTGTTGCCACTCAAAACACAGGTGAAGACGGAAATTTTGTTCCACACCAGTGTGCTATAATGTCTGCAAACTACTAACCTTTCCCTGAAAATTACATAGGTCTGAACAGAAGAGACAGGAGAACATAAAGCTTCTATACATCTCATTCTGTTTAAACTAGCTTCACATCATCTTGAAAATGCAATCTGCATATTGAAACAAAGGAACCATCCTAATGGGTACATTACAATAACAGCTCCTCCTATCAATCTCCATTTACACCCACCCATATGGCAAAAAAACTGATAATCTCAACAGAAAGAGGCTCCTCAAGCATTCCCAGAGTATTCTCAGGCTATTCAGCCCATCAAATTTACATCTATGAACACGTTCATACCATTTTAGAGATAATATTCATTAGGCTCATCAAAAGTATTTGGTCCCATTCCTGTGTTGGAGGGACAGATGCTAATTTATAGCTCCATTAAACTTAAAAAGAAAAAATCTAACAACTTTAAATTGCTATGACCTCCCTGTCTCAGAGGTATTCTGCAAGTACTGAAAATGCTGGTGTAAAACCTTTCAGAAACACCAATAACCCAGAATCTGCATGTTTGGTAACCTGGGCTGTGCAGCCACACCAGAGTCTTCCTTCCTGCCTTACCTGCACTCTTGTTCCCCTCTAACATATCTCTCTGCAAACCAAGGGCACGACTAACCAGGCATACAGGAGGCTTGTGAAGGTTCATTAATTAAAACTTACATTTCTAAAGTAATGTACATTTTCAGCAC
This sequence comes from Sclerurus mexicanus, assembly GCA_013396755.1. Lineage (NCBI taxonomy): Eukaryota > Metazoa > Chordata > Aves > Passeriformes > Furnariidae > Sclerurus > Sclerurus mexicanus. Next base: position 760,212 of record VWZF01006443.1, on the reverse strand, counting down.
CCCTATAAATCTTGATATTCATATAAATAAAGTTATTTTAAAATTTGAAAGTGCACACAAGAGTTGTAAGGTAGGATGGTCTGAGAAAGGTATATGAAGCACCCTGTCATTTGAGACACATTTGGGGCCCAGAGAAGAGAGCTGGACTCAGGTAGCCTGGCTACACTTGTTCTTGAGGTTCAGACAGTAGCTCATTAGTGTTGGTTTATGGCCATCCAAAGTTGATGAGGGACTTAGTCATAAATTATTTATCTTTTATTTTAATGTTATTTCATGAACACCAGATATTACATTCCGCTTGATTATGGTGCTAGTTTGCATTTTAATCTGTTTTAATAATTTTGAACACTGTGATTAAAAGAGAAGGAAATAAAGAGGGTAGATCAGGACAGGCACAATCTTATCATACATACCCTTAACTAAACTAAGTCAGCACCCCAGACTGAAGCTATGCTCATATACCAAGTACCCCCAGAGCAGTAAAAAAAATCTCACTGTCCTGAAGCACCAAATACTTCCACTCAGCTCTTTCCCTGTAGCTCAGCCTCTGCTGGGTGATTCCCTGGGATACACAAGGGTGTGAAGGAGTATCTGGGTGATGGAGGACACAGTCAACTGCAGCCAACGCAAAACCCTGCACAGCATTCCTGCAGAAACGCACAGGAGAGACAGAATATGAGGGGGTGGTGAGGAGAGGAAATTGTGAAAGCTATTCAGAGGCATTGCCTGTGCAGAATATTTTTATATCCTTCTCAACTTTGAAACAAGTAATATATTACTTCATGTATGTTCAATGTTCCCAAACCCAGAAGGACCTGAAAGCCAGCCCTGAAAGAGCTAAATCCAAGTGGAGCATAAGGCAGAAGCAGCGAAAGGCTTGCCCAGGAAATGCACCAGGATGTCTTTAAAGTGAGCCCACAGCAGTGGCCTCTAGGACAGGAGGGACAGGCTTCCTGCAGCTGTGACAGAAGAAACCAGGGGCACTGCCCCAGAGGGACTTGTGGGGTTAAGCTGGCCACTTTCCTGTGTTTGATAGATCTTGACAAATCATTGACATGCACACGTGGCCACAGAGAACCCTTTCCAACACATCAAGCAGGAATTCACTTATGTGGAAGGAATCACATAAAAACCCCAAGCCCAGCTGAGCCCTGTATTACCCATTACCTGCTTGAACATCTATTCTGGCTGGATTCACAGGCAGTGTGCAAACTCCAGCTTAACTCCCATGCAGACAGCCTGGATGAACACTGTTCTCCTACCTGAGCAGTAGATGGGAAAAAACCCTGGTAATTCAGGATGATAAAAACATACAGGTCTGAGAAGCTGAGCACAGAAACCAGCTGTAACTGCGGACTCTCCTTCACACATAGACAGTAAATGGATCACTGAGGATTAGAGGATCATAAGAAAGCTTTTTGAATTTCAGTTTTGATGGACATATGGCCCTGTATCTGTTACAAATCCAGGACTTACTCAACTCTTGTTTCAGAAATAAAATGAAGTTATGGTTATGGAAAGAAACAGAGACTGTGTCACAGGAGGCCTGCACAAGTAGAACAGCGTAGGATAAAGATGTCACTAGTTTTCTAAAAAATGTTTAGACTGTTACCATTGCTATTAATCCAGTATGCAATCAGTTTGCATAGCATAAGGATGTCTTCATCCAGTATTAACTCCCTTCTCTGCTTGGGACTATACCAGGTTTCAGTCAGGTCCACAGTTGAGTGATAAAATACCACTGGCATTACAAAGCACCTCAGAGCAAAACCAAACACTTCAGACTCTGCATTCCAACCTAGAATGATCTACTAGTTCAACTTCTTTGTACAAAAATCAAGGGGCAGCTGAAGGATTGTTGTAAAAGTGAGTAAAACCTTGGTGGTTTGCAATGACAATGCCCATCATAAGTGTCTGTGGGTTGCCCAGCTTGAGGCATGCTCTGGGGATGCAGCCTGTCCAACACACCCAGGAGGCCTCTGATCAGATGCTGAGGCTCCCTCCAGGAGAGAGAACTGTGTATCCAGCAATAGAACAAGTGGGAAAGCCTGATCAAGCCACACACTGCTTTTCTGAGACAAACTCCTGCCAAACTATAGCATATGTAGTCTAAGATTTTCCTATTCCATCAAATCTGTACAGGAACAATGGGAGTTCAAACCTCTGGGTGGATGGAAGTTATGATCTATGGTTCAGAACAGACAATAGGTCTGCAACATACCAGATATTTTCTTACTGGATCCACTGCAAGTTTTCTGTCACTCACTGTTGCTAGGTAGTTAATCAAAATGTAGCCTAAAAAAAGTTAAATGATTCTATAGTTCATAGTTATTGGCTAAAGTGTGTTTTCAGTAACCTGGCTATTTGCCTGGTCCATGTTTTTTTCCTGCGATTCAGTCCATCAGGCTGTAATGAAGCCAAGATTTAGAAGAGATGTCCTCCAGTTTTAGCAGAGGAGGAGGACAGCACTTCCCCGCTCCCCCTTGCCGTAACTCCCAATTACCTCGACTTGCAGAAGGTTGATCCAGATGGTGAACACAAGACTGCAGGCAAGCCTGCCTCGAACAAATTCTCAGTGTGGAAGGGTGGAATAAGCCATATGTTTTCACAAATTAGGGGTGACTCTCCAACGCCTGAATGATGAAGCAGATCCAAGAGTAAGTTATGCATGATCCTCCCCGATGAGTGGAGAGAAATGTTTTATTCAGTGCCTCATGCTGTGAGCTATATTTATACCAAATGTATCTTTGTACATTTTAAAATATTATCTATTAAGGGATATTGCAACTGCTACACAGGACTATGTACAGTACCATTTAAAACCCAAGAGCAACAAGGAGGGCTATAAGTGGCCTTGACACCATCCAGCTGTGAAGTCACTTGTCCAGGTGACTCGGACAGGCCAAAGACCTTAAAATCCAGCCAGCAAACTGCCTTGAAGAAAGACTTCCCTCTGTGCACAAGTTAAGAAGCCTCCAAAATCGTAAAAACACAACTAGCACCTTGTTTTCCATTCTTTGTTATGGTAACTAGTCAACTCACAATGCTCAAAACTTTTTTTTTTTAAATCTCCAGCTTCCTTGAATTATGTTAGTACCTTACTTCCTCTCTTCTCCTTAAAATCTCCCTAAAAGAGAAAATTAGACAAACTGAAATTATCATTCTTCTAATATACAAACTATTGCAGAGAATTTACAAGCCTCCAGTAAAACAGGGAAGTCTGCTGAGGTGGAGCAGTAGGAGGGAGGCAGCCCTTTGCTTGCCTCTGGGAGCAGCATCCTGTGGGATCACAGCCTGCACAGGGGGGAACCCACCCATCTCCGCGGGGGCTGCCCTACTGCCTCCAGAGGCTGCTTACAGCAGAGGGGAGATGCAGTCCAGCAGCGCCTTTGCAGGAAAACTATGTTTCAGATGGAAAGAGAATAATGGCAAAAACAAAAGCAAAGATCATTCTGACTGAAATCCATAGCTACTCTTAAACATAATAACCACAATTCTATTTGTTGACCAAGTAGCAGAGTTAGAGCCCACGGGCGAGATCATCAGCTAAGACGAATCTTCACAGCAACATTAACTTTACCCCTTCATGCTTGATCTCACCCACTGTGCTCCCAAAATGGCCATGGTCTCTTTTTTCCTTTCATTGTACAAAAACACCAACCATTTTAAAAAGGACATTTGCTGCACAGCTTACATTTCACTTATTTTACACCTTACTGTAATGCATTCCCCAGCCTAATCTGTATCTAAACATACATAGCAACACAGTCTACCAGCATCCCACTTACGAAATTTATGAAGCTAGAAGACCATAGGAAGATTTTTGAAGGCATCTCCTGACCTTTTAATCAGTTGTTACCTTCTGCAACAGAATTTCTCAAAGCTCAGCTGCTCTGAATTCTTGCCTGTCTCATGTAATGAGCAGATGTGGCAAAGTAAGGATTTGTAACATGATGAAAGTTATGATGACAGGTCTTTCTCTGCCAGATTTTTATGTTTTTACAGCCTAACACTGAACTGCAGCACTTTTTTTTTTTAATTCAGCTTCTGACAAGAACATATAAAGAGCATATCAAAGGCAACAATAAATTCTCTAAAATACTTCTCTCAATTCAAAGAGATATGCACTTTACAGGTCCATGCAGATCATTCTCTGTTTGAATTTACTCATAAATACCATCCCCAGCATCTCATGGTGCCCTGCATGTCCCTTCTACCACCTAAAAATAACCCCATGTGTTGCCTGGTGAGGGAAATCAGGATGATGATACGCAGGAATATTTAACTGACAGAAGAAGGCAAAACCGAGGCCAACACCAAAGACAATGATAAAAGGAAAACAGTTCTCTGCCTCCCCTGGGCACAAAGCAATTACGGGCGAGCGCTCTGCTCCGTGGTTATTATTGCAGGCTGAAGTGGTAGCGTTCTCCATGATTATCACAAATGCCTCCGCTGGGAGGAGGGAAGTAGGAGGATTTACCAAGCAGCAAATCCTCGATTTCCCTCCCCCTATTCCCAATGATTCCTGCTGAACTGAGCTCTGACAGCAGAGAGGTGCAGCCTCAGACAGCTCCAGCAGATTTACACCCGTGTCCTCACAGAGCCAGGCCACAGCAGGGCTGCCCTAGTGACCACATCAGCATTGACCATCACCTTGTCAGGCTCATCCTAAGCTAGGAAGGACCCATAAGGGTCCCACAAGACCTCTGCCTGAAAGCTGGGGCATCCTGGTACCCTTTCCAATATTTTTAAATGTGTCCTTTTTAAATACAACCTTGTATTCCTTCTGCTTTAATTTACAACAATAAAAAAAATGAAATTAGAATTCCAAGTTGTTTTTTCTCCAAAAAATCCAAAATGCTTCATCTTGGTGTCAACATTTCTAAGTGTTGTTACACAACCAAAACTTTGCTCAAAATATTTTGATGATAACAAGACAGAACCAGTAAGAGTGAAATAAACCATGGTAATAACACCTCTCTGGATGTGAAAGAAACAAATTAAAGATCAGGAGTTTCCGTCTAGCTACAAAACTAACCAATGCTGCTGACACCTGACAATCCCTCTAAAAACAGGCTGGTCACTTCAAGGGTGCTCTCTGCATGAAATGGGCTGGTAACTGTGTGTAGCAATTAGGGATACACCTGTGCAGCATTCACAGGCTGACGGAAACTTGCTCAGCCCATGAGCCAAAACAAAAGGAATCCAAAATGCAATAAAGTGAGTAGCTGGGCAGACTCCAGGCCAATATACTCCACCACTTGGGCCACATGAGGCCAGGGCTGTCCCCACACTAACACCACAACAGCTGGCCCATGAAGGGTGGGACACAGATAACTCCTGAGAGCCTGCTTTCCAAAATACTCCAGAAAAAACACTCTTCTAATTATACTGTAGATATTTAGACTAACAATAAGGCCCACAAAGTTTAAAACACGTCATTATCCCTAGGACTACTTCCTCTAGAAGTGAAGTGTATTATTAGTGGGATAGAAGGGAAATGGTCTGCATTGTCTCAGCAATACCTGCTTCATTAAGGGAAAAGTGTGCCTACTGCTTTAGCATTTTCCTGGCTAAACCGACATATGGTTCATTATTATGGTGCATTATGATAGCCCCTGAGGAACCCAGCTATATCGGGGCCTCAGCCTGCTAAGCACTTGTACAAACACAGGAAAGGAGCCCCTCCTCTGAAGAGCTTGCTGTCTAAACAGAGGAGACGGACAAAGGGCTGAGACGCTGCGCAAAGGTTTGCAAAACTCATCTGACATTCAGGGGGTTCTTTCCTCCAGTTGGTTTTTCTTTTTGATGAAAAGAGGATTTTAGTTTCCAAGAGACAAAGGAAAATGAAGGGAGGGGCGTACAAAAGGCTGAGAACAGGGAGGTTAACAAGAAGAAATGGAGATATGAATACATACAATTTTTACATTTCCAAGAGGAAGAGGAGCATCTTTTCACCACATGTGCAGCAGATAAAACAGAGTAATGGGTTCATACTGCAGGAAAAACATTAGATACGACAGAAACAAGTTTTATGGACATAAGGATAGAGAAACTCAGGGACAGTCTACTGGGAAAGCTGAACTGACACCAATATTGGATGGCTACAAAGACACACTGAAGATTTATTAGGCATGACCTAGATGTAAGTTACTCTGAAGCTGGAGGCCAAGCTCCCTGCCCTTGCAGTTACACTCCCATTCTTCTGGTTCTAGCAGTGTCACCTCTATCTCAGCTTTAGACTGGGATCACTGCTCTTCTACAGTGGTTGTAGGTACAAAATGAACATGTTTAAGCTCACTCAAATACAGTCAAAAGTCTAACCACCTCTTTACCCATGTAAATTACAAAGTACCTCTAGCTATCTTGGGTCCTCAGTAAAGAGGGATCACATACACAACAAAACGTTCCCAAAAGAGAAAACCTCCCCAGTCTTCTCAACTTCGTGTAAAAAGCCAAGAAGTTGCCAAAGACCAAGTGGAATTTTCCAGGAAATGCTAAAGATGCTACAAGTTTCCCTTAGATGGTGCAGCCCCTGAGCGTGGAGAGACAGCTGTCCAAAGGGCTAGGCAGGAAGGAACAGCAGACAACAGCAGGAGGAAAGCCTTTGCTAATGTCCTGGAACAGACCCATGACACATCGGCCAGGGCTGCTGTCCTACACAATCCGTTCCAGTTGTGAAGGAACCGTTTCTACCTCTTCACTGACAAAGTGAGCACTTGAGATAACCAGTGCTAGGAACACTCAGAGTTTATGATGCAGAGGAAAAAAAATATAAATACTGCTGAGCCTCCAAGTGTCTCCTTTGCCTGGTGAACCAGCAGTGATATTTAACAGCAGGAGAGAGCCCATCTGCTAGCTCCTGTTCTCTGCTTCCCCTGCACGAGATGATCTTTTCCTTTCCTCCAGGAAAAAGTCCGATGCCTTATTCCTGATTCCCATTCTAGATAATCCGAAAAACTCCTGACAACTCCTTCTGCTTTCCATTGTTGAAGGGGACAGACCAAGTGATTCAGACAAAATTGTGAAGCAGTATCCACTTACTCACCACTCCCCACAATCACAAACTGGGGCAAATTTCAGTAAGGTCCTACGGGGCATGGATGACAAAGCACTGCTTGCATTTTGGGCTTGCAAAGGATAATGCCATGTTTCTGCACCACTAATTGACTTTCCTGCAGGAGAGTCATCCTCCAGGTGTGCTTTATCTGAAACACCTTTTTTCCCCTACAACGATCTATTTAGACCACAGTCTATGTTTTCCCCTCCCTTCAAAACCTGTTGAGAAAGAGACCATTACCCCAAGTGGGGAAGAGGGTCATATGAAGCCTCTTCTAGTCTTTATTAGGAGTCTTCCCACAGTCAAGACCAGACTTCTGCAGAAATAACAGAAGTTAAAAGCCCTCTGTATCTGCTTTCAGCATCACAGATGTTATTGTTCAGAGCAGCACTTGGAAGGAGTGAAGTGCTCCAGAAGCCCTTATCTTTATGACCTGCCTCTAGGAGAGAAATAAGCTCATTATTGTTTTCTTAAAATATTATTATATTACAATACAATAATATTTTATTGTTTACATTGCAAGAACTTTGGTCTCACTGAGAGGTTTCTTGTTGAATTGTTCCAAACATCTAGGAAAAGACAGTCTTCATTTCACTGGATCTAGCTGAATTTTGGAATTGCAGAGCTCTCGTGGTTCAGTTGCTTCTGTAGATTGAAGGAAGGGGTCACAAAGACCATCCTGTCTCTAACAAACCCAGCCCTCCCCTCTCCATCACCTCCCCACTCCCACCACAGTAATTAGCCTCAGCATTCAGGGAGAAAAGTTAAAAACAAAACAAATTAAAACAACAACAAAACCACCACACCAACAGAATTAAGCTTATAACCTGAAATCCTTATTCTGAGCATTTTTCCTTCACTTCTTCATCTGCCTGTAGGGAATTCAGTCAGTTACATTGCTAGGCTAAAAAACCCTGAAGCTGTCCTTGAAATGAATGGCTCCATTCATTTAAGTGGGAGCGTGTTCTGGTTTTATTACATGACCCCATGTTTCTAACACAGAATCACAAGGCAAGTAAGTAAAATAACTTGTTCTCAAATGTGGCTGCCTGCTTGTATCCTCCTATTACACTAATTTCTGTTATTTTTCCAGGATTAATTCAGTGTACTCTGAAAGGATAATATCCTCCACCTCCCCACGAAACACCATTTTCAAATATCTTCTGAGTGATTTAGTGCCACTCAGCCCATCGAATTTCTGTCTCAGCAATTACAAAGAAAACAAAGAGAATTAATTAATAAACAGAAAGGGAAAAAAAAGTCTTCTAAAACAGCCATTGGCAAAGCTCACTCAATGCAATGTTAACCTTTCCATCATCTTCAATGAACTTTATATCAGATCCAAACTGCACTCATTTAGTTCTAATAAAATAGAGTTGTTACATCGCAATCCAAGAAAACCCCACCAGCATTCACACAGGGTGAAGGTTGGTTTCCCTAACCTTTTCATCATCCTTTTACAATGTTTTCAGGAGTGCATCTGTGGGAAGGCCCCTTCCCAAAACCACTTTACAAGCAATTACCTCTCAGACAGGTCGACGCATGACTACACCCACCTTTCCACCCTGCTGCTCAAGCACATCCCAGACCAGGGCTCACCTGTGCCAGCTGCCCAGGGCAGGGGTGTGGATGGGCAACCAGGGTGCTCCCACTCAGCATCCACAGGGTGACACCCCCAGATGTGCTGCCAGCCCCTCCACACACGGAAATAATCATACACAATTCTAACCTGATAGGCAAATAGATCTTTATCATTACCAAGCTCTGTAACAGATAAATACACCTTATGGACTAAATCATTATCTAACTGCCTTTTTTTAAAATGGAGCTGGGCAATTATTTTTAAACCCTGCTATGAGGAATAATAGCCAACTTCACAGGGCTGGCTGGGAATGGGCAATAACATTTGGGGAAAGTCCAGGCTGAAATGCTCTGTAGTTTAATGACACATTACATAGGGAGAAAAATGTGTTTGGAAGAAAATACCACTAAAAGAGGTAAGAAATAAAATGGTGTACTGTGAAATGCTTGTAAGAGGGGAAAAAAAATATCTGACTATTCCATTTTCAAAAGGTTTCAGAGCTTGTCTGCTTGGTCTATGATGAGTAAACTACAGAAAAATACCCTGTTTCTGGATTGAGGCAAAGGTGACCTTACAGGACCTCTTTTGTTCTGGGAGACAAACTAAGGAAGGTAAAACAGGTGCCATTGTTAAGAAAGGGATATTCATCCCTGGCATGATTATGATTCTTCAAGCTGCAGAAATGCAGTCAGAAAAATCTGCAGCAGCTTTAAATTCTATTAATAGTACAGAAGCATGTTCTGGCATTAAAATAATGAGGAATGCTAATTCCAGATCCCTTTTGATCCCATCTTTTTTAATGGCATATCTATTCTTTCTATTTTTAATGTTTCTGATTATTTTGGAGATAGTTATTCATAAATAGTTTCCAGTAAAACCTGTTTAGTGACCCATTTTCATATAGCATCCACAAGCAACACAAAATTTCTAATTACTTACATCAATGGCCACCTCTCAAAGATGACTGAGACCTCCCAGAAACACTCCCACTGCAAATGTGCTTCCTGGGCTTGTAAGTCACAGCCTGCGTATTCGATACATATGGTTTCTACAGAACCCATTTGGTGGCTATAAGCCACATAATGCTGGCATTTCCCAGACACTCCCATTAGATACCCATTTCCTGACTATCCTTAAAGGCGAATTTTGCAGCTGAAAAATTCAAATTCTGTTAAAATTCTAGCTGTGCAACTGATGCTTTTTAAGAAGCAGATAACAGATATTTTGCCTGCAAGCAGAAAGGTCACATAAATAGATACCACAGCACTTAGAGCTCTTTCAAATGATTTAAAGAGTCTTAATCAGCAATTTGTGCATCAAGAGACCCATGAAACAAAACAGAGCTGTGATATATATCCAGTAGCTCCTGTAAAGCACAAGCTTGAGACTCCACTGCAGTCAGCACCCCATAAATGAACAGAAGAAAGAAGTTTCAGCCCCACAAAGCTCATTCCATATTAAGAAGGATGTAACAGATATAATTTTCAACCCATAAGTCCTTCCAAGCTGCCCTATTGCTTGTCTTTACAGCATAGATGAATGCAGGTCCATGCTTGGGGTGTTTAGGCACTAGCAAAAAATGGGAGGAAATTAAAAATAAATCAATATATGACTTAGCTTTGTTTAAAAATAGTAAGTACATATCTAATGAGGAAGAGGTAGAAAGAAGAAAAAAAAATGCATCAGTAGATGTGGCTTCATTCATTTGGAGAGGCAGTCTCAATGACCTCTCTACTAGCTGCCAGCCAAGTGTGATTTAATTGAAAAAAGAGATTTGTTAATGGGAATTCCTTTCCAGCATTGCCTTTCCAAAGGGAAAGTGGAAGATGACAGTCAAACACCTGCCAGGGAATGCAAGGAGGGAGCCACTGCTCGCTCCTGTGGCTGCTCCCTCCTCCTCACCACAGCAGGTGGAGCACAGGCTGGGGCTCCACGCCTCTCCTTGGGCTGTTATCAGTGTCAATCTTGATCTGCCTGACGGTGACCGCAAATAACGAATACTAATGGAAGAGCACGTGTTCCCGTGTCGAGAAAGGCACCTCTCATTGTGTGACTCGGGCTAGGAGAGGTATTGATACAGCACACTGGTGTAAACATCAGCTCACAGCAGATAGGTAAATAATGACAAGAAATTTCTCTGCTGCAAGGAGCTCACAACACAAAGCTACTCAGTACAATAGGAGAGGATGACAGTGTTGGATAGCCACGGTGCTCCAGAGGGTGGTGGGGAGCTCTTCTGGAAGCAAGAAGGTAGGAAGTTCCATACAGCATCATGCAAACTGTTCTTAACCACTTGTCCCAGGCAGGCAAAAGGGCTCAAGGAAAGCAGAGTCAAAAAGAGTTAAAAAATACAGTATGAACAGAAGAAAGATTGCTGAAGGGGTGACAAGGCAAGAGAATGCATTGCTGACCAGATGTGGGCAAGAAGGAAAATCAAGGGCAAAGATAACGAAGAACACTGTCCCCTCTTCACCATGCGTGTGCCACCATCCCTCGGGCAGACATGGGCAACCTCATGTTCACCAAAAACACATAGAGAATACCAGCTGTGGTGAAGATACATGCAGCTCTGGACAGATACTGTGCAGTTTTCTAGTAGTTGCTTCCCTAGAGAGGCAAAAATCATCTCCTGTTTGGTTCAGCGAAGGTCTGCTTATTTCTACCTGGAAATAAGACATGCTCCTACCCATGTGGGTAAGGCAGGGTCTGATGGAACTGGTTTCCAAGGCCTTTCAGCTTTACTGGAAGAGACTCTGGGAGATGGCACACAATATTTATTAGAGAAATTGTCAAAAGTTAAATGTGGAAGAGAAGATAGTAACAGTGGAAATGATCAATAGACATAGATAACTGGTACGTAAACAACTGAAGCCCCTACTTTTGGACTCGCAAGTCCAAGAGCTGCCAGAAACCAAAGCTGCACTCAGCAAAGACCAGCCCGAAACCCATTTCAGCAGCCTCTAACAAAAAGCAGTTCAGCTCACTATGAGTCAGTAAAACACCCCTGCCCAAGGACAACACAGCACAACCAGGTGGCCACTTTCAGTCCACCCTGAAGTTTTCAGCAGCACAAGGACTCCCCTGCGAGGCTCAGAGACACCACCTCTGAGTGCCAGGCTGGCATCACACAGGGGCTCAAGGAGCACAGTCAGGCTCCCCAGACATATCTCCAATGACAAGCTGTGTGCAGTGTAAGACTGAAGCCTCTAAATGAAGATTAGTCATTGCAACCCTTTGTTAGCAGGTACTGTAAGTAAAAGTGTGTTTCCAGTTTAGTGAAGCAAGTGCATAATGCTTTTAACTTACCCTCTGAAGTGCTGTCTCCTGTCAAAAATCTCTTCACTAAGTCATGATAGCACACATCAGAAGCACTGCAGATGCAGACACACTGCCTCATGGCAAAGGGTTGACATTTCTAGTGAGGACCCCCAGCCCTCTGCTGCTACAACAGCAACATCCTGCCAGAAAAATCACTGCAGCCTCTCTTTGAGGAAAAAAATTCCTGGAGATAAGAATAAAGAGCAACTAAAACGCATGTCCTCAGAGGTATACTACAGCCTGGATAAAGGCAGAAAGAACATGCTAAACCACTTTTAAACCCAGTTGAACTATACAGCCCTAAGAGAAAAGAAAAAATAAAAGAAAATGGAGAGGAAAAATAACCCCCATACACCTCTACCAGTCACCTGGCAAGCACTGGGGCTTTTATTGATCCCTGTACAGCCTAATTCAGCAGCTTCCCAGCTGAAGCACATCAAGCCATAGGTCGTCTAGTGATCACCTTCAGCTGCCACACAGCACCTTGATATTCAGCTGCATGAAAACACAATTAGAATCAAGCCTGAGCACTCTGTGATATTGAACAAATACTGAAAAATAGCACGAATAGCTTTTTTATTCGGTACCATCAGGCTAAACTTACCTGCTAGCTTGCAAGTCATTTTTAACTAGGTAATTGAGGCTACCTTCTAAGAAGCTGTTTGACTGTCTGCTGGCTAGAGAAGCCAAAATACAACACGTGACCAACTAATACCTTCTTCCTTTAGCTCTGCTCTCACAGCTCAGATGACAACAGGAAAAATACCTGCCTTCCTCATGGTGTGTATATTCATGCATAACTGGTAATAGCTTAAATGAGGCACACAGCTGCACGCAGTGACTCCCATAGATGTTATCACAGCTAGTTCTAAACCAGCACTGAGACTGATGGTAACAACTTAATACAAGCTAATCACCAAAGTTTTTAGCCAGCTATTTCAGTGGGGTTTACAACCACAATGAAGTTATTGTCAAAATATGTCTAATAAAGCTCATGAATATGTGTCTGAGGCACAGACCCACCCTTTGGTTACACTAAAGTAACACATCAGGAGCTGGTCTCCTCTATTCAGCTCCACATAAAATTAATGGTCTCTCAATCCATCACAACTCATTAGCAACCCGGGACACCAACAGCTCTATTATTTTATTTTTACCAAAACTGGCAGGGACAGTGTCACTTTGTTCCAGTTCTTGATAAGTCTGTATTTTCCCTCCCCTTTCCGTATGCCCGTTGTTCTTCCAGGATGGATTTTGATTGAGTCTGGGTGTCATGAGTAACTAGTGTGTCTCTGAGTCCAGGTACACCAGTGCTGCTAAGGACAGCTTGGGCACTCTGCCACTGAAATAAAAGTACTATACTTTATAAATTGATTTTTTTTTCTAGGGCTGACATATCAGCCCTGAAGAAGGGCTTGTGTACCTATGGCTGTAACCATGGAATTGGCTGTAGGAGCCAGACCAACAGAAGACATCACCTTCAGTGCAAAATTTGTCTTTCCGAGATAATACTCACTTGAATGTTGTTAACCATCGTGGTGTTCAAAAAGAGCCCTTCAGGGACAAATCCTCATGCCTTGGGTAACAATCATTATCACCTGCACTACTATTAATCCCATTGATTTCTGGCTCTTGTATATCACTGCCCGAAGTACTATTTTGGGAGGTAGCATTTTTGTGACTAACAGCTTTCAAGCATTTCTGTAGTCTACTAGCAGAATTGAGTGCTATTCAGTGCGAGCAAAGACATCAAATTTGGTTCAGACGCTGATATTTGAGATATGTGGCACCATTCCCAGAGGAATTAGAAGAGATTTTCTGGAAAATAATATAAGAAATGGATCCTCTGTTTTCTTCTTCTTCTGGTTTCCAATCCACTACAAAGTACTGATGTGTTAGGAAGCACTTGTGGAAACAGGGCAATGAGGTAATTTTTCCTTTGCCTGACAAAGAAATAAGGGTGTGAGAAGTACAAAAAGCTTACCAAACTACGGAGAGCTTTTGAATTAAAAAATAATATTTTTTTGCTTTTAGCAAACAGACATGTTCTTCACCTGCAGGATGCTACTAAAACCAATCCACACCCATATGCACAAGGGCTAACTGACCTGCATGTACCAAAGCCCCTCTGTTTTAGAAAATTTACAGACACTTACCTTTTTTCTTACCATCCTTTCCACACGTGGAGAGTATTTCAGTGAGCTTTTGCACCTGAATCTGGAAGAACTAGAATCTGAAAACCCAAGATAAATTTCTCTGAGTGTTACCACTGACTACAGATATTGTTAGCATTTTTAATTCTATTGCTATAGAATACATATTAATAGCGTTACGAAGATGCTTCAAATAATTTCAGTAAGCAAGACATTGTTACAGAAGGTATCAGTGAGGTGGGGACAGGTACAGAGCAGAAGGCAGGATGGCTTTTCTTAGCTGTGATGCAGAGTGGTGTGGACTTGCAGGAACATCCTGATCAGCCTTCCAGGCTTAGGGACTGCTTCCCCCTGTGCAACTGCTGACAAATTCTCCTTCCACATTAGCATATCAAAGCATATACCGACAACAAAATTAACAAAACACGAAGAATGAAGGAGACACGCTGAAACTGGATTGAGAAGCCAGAAAATAAGCACACCTGCCAGGATTTCCGCTCAGGTGCATCTTCAGCTGAACATAAGCTGTCCTGCAGAAGGCAAAATTGGGCCTGACTCTGCCTTCTGGAGGTTTTCCACGGGTGACACAACAAGTCTGTAAATGAATATCCACCTGCACACAGAAGGTTTAATGCTGTTGCAATGTTTAAGACTGTCTCCCGCTCCCAGCCTGGCTGGGTATTGGTCATCCTTCCACACACTGCTCAGCCTACCCCAGACACAGCTTGTGAGGCAGGCTTGGGACAGTTTACGTACATTAACCAATTTTGTTCTGTAAGTGTGCACAATATCTTGGCTAACTAATAATCAAATTGCTACTTACAGTGGGTTTATCCTAATAGTGATGGATACCAAAATTCTAGGGATGTCAAAATGATGCTTATACAGTTCTTTCAGATTTCTTGTGTCTTCATTTATTGAAACCTCACTGCTTTCCATCTAAGCTCAAGCTTACGCAATAAATTTCATCTCTCTGTTGATGCCTAAAATATGCTTGATATCAAAGCAAGAATTAGTGCTCTATTAGAGATTCCCTATCATCTTAGCATCTTTCTAACCCTATAGGCAAATAAACAATCTATTAATAAAGGCATCCTCAAGTTTGAAATGGAATTGTACCCTATACATTTGTTTTCTCTTCATTTAATCCAAATGAAAACCCTGAAAGGCCTATTCACCCCTTACAAAGGTTTACAAAAGGATGGGAGAAAATCTGCTGTATCAAAATAATTATAAAAAACATTAGTCTCAGAAGAAAAGGCTGGGATCATAAAACCCATTCAGCTTTCAGATGTAATCTTTTTAGTATGAGGCTACATTAAACAATGTGAAGTGAAAGGGGTTAAGTATAAATCCATATAGATGCCCAAAGTATTTACAGTGTGCATTAAATAAATCATTTCATGTGAAAGGACAGTTATTGTTACTGGAAAGGTTTCCTAATTCACTTTCAAATCAAAATAAAGAGGGCTGCGTCTAGAAGCTTTGTACACTTTTTTCCTCCTGACAGCTTTCAAGTGGCAGCATATTATTTGGTCGCTGCTACGTACAGAGTGTCTTAATTAAAGGTTGTCTAAAAATACAGAACATTTTCACAACCACATCTGCCATTAACTCTTCTGACATTCTCATGGCATTAAGTACCAGAAAATTCTCCTCGTACAGAGCAGTGTTGCTGTGCCTGTGCTCTGCCTCAGAGCAATCCCCTCCAATTTCAGCAGCGTGTCACAGTCGTCTGCACCACCACGGGCAGCTTGGCACAGCCCGTCTTCCAGCATTGCCACATGGCTGTTCTTCCACCAAATCCAGGCCCCACTCTGAGCAGAGGGACAGACACCCCGTGCTACACCTGTGACCTGGGACACTGAGCCTGACTGACAGCTTTGGGCCATGTCCTAAAAAAGGGCAGCTTGTTGCTGCCTCAGCCTGGGCTTGTTGTTGACTCTGCTCACCATCCAGAGGCTGCAGCAGGATCTGGAACCCACCTTGGTCTGGCCAGGGTTTCCCCGCTGGCTTCTGTGCTCCCACAGCATGGGGTGGTGACCCAAAGCTGCTCCCAGTCAGCTCTGCCACCAACGCATCCCTCAGCCACACACAAGGAGAGAAGCTGTGGCTGCATCCCAACCCAGCTGGCTCAGAGGGTGGAAGGCATTGCAAGACCTCTCTGCCTTGCACTGAGGATAAAATCAATGCCAAAGAGCCCAAAGCAGAGACAATCCAGGAGTTACGATACAGGGCTGGTGATTATACAGCCAGGTTATCTATCACGAGGAGATATAATGAGAAATAAAATCACCGAGGTTATAGTGTAAGAGAAAAATCAAACCACTTTGTCTTTCTATGCAAAGGAATCATTTCACAGGCAGCACTTCAGAAATCTGGTTTTCTTCAGCTATGTCATGTGTGTGCGTGGCAGAGGGTTGGATTCTTGGGTGTCTAATAATGTAACTGAGCAAACTGCAGTATTTTCCCTAAAGAGAGCACTGATTTGTTTTCCCTCTGCTGGACTGCTTCTCCTTATGAAATCTGGAGGACTGCAATATCCTTCAGCCCTTCATCTCACAGTCAAATTTGACTCAAATCAGCGTTTCTCCACCAAGTTACATCACAGAGGAGAAGCTCTGGCACTGACCAGTGAAGTGGGAGCATATACTTAATTTCCTCAAGAAGTTTGGCAAAAGCAGGACTAGTTCAACTCGTTTAACATCAGGTACATTTAAACTAGAGGGAAACACATACTGCCCACAGAATTCCTCTCTCACTCTGAGTACTTAGTCAAGCGCTGTGGACTGCTACAAATAAGCCATATTTGCAATTATCTGCAGTAAATACAGCTCATGGTTTAAGGAAAGGACCAACTCCCCAGTGAAATTAGGGAGTACTCTTCCAAGTGCTATGTCTGTCCCCCCATGCAATCCTGAGAAAATGAACTAGAGATTTTTTTAACTCAGAGAACATCTTAGTCCCTCCAGACTCAGCTTTGTCTGGTGCCCAAGGACAGTGACTTTTTAGAGAAGAACTGTGCTGCTCTCTAGCAAATGCTACACCCCTAAGATACGCCTACTAGAACAGAGTTTAATTTATTAAACATCATGAAGGCAGTTTGTTGTTATTTAGAATCTTCTGCTTTGTTGGTTTTGAGTTGCTGTTTTGCTGGGTTTTTTTGTTATTTTTTTCTTAAAACCTAGAATGCTTAAGCCACTTGTATTGATTTTTTCAAAGGTTAAAATACCTCTAGTGGATGTGTCCTAATGGAGCATTCGAGCTCAAAGAACAAACTGTGTGACTCACCAGCTGTTAAGCAAACCTTTAATGCACATGATTCTGAGAACTGCAAAGAATATAGCACTACAAAGTACCCCAGGCTCCCTGGGAAGAGCCTGATAATAAAAACTACATTCTCACATTATTCCATTAGACAGATACATTGATTGGTGGGATATTGGGTGTCTTTGGGGAAAAGGTGTTCCCACATAAGTGGAACATCAAACTAGAAGATTCCTTTAACATTCTGAAGGGGTTTTGAGGTAATTTATTCTAGTGTGAAAACTCACTGGAAAACTATTGTAAAGCTTACTTATGTTACAGACCTTCAGAGGCAGGACTTGGCTCCTCTGTGTGTGTACAGCACCTGGCACAAGACTGACCCAGCCCTCATTAGCATATTTCAAGTATGTGTGCTAAAACTGACCTCTCCTGCCCTTATAACTCATTTTACTCACTCACTATCTCCTCCTGGGATACAACACTCTAAATAGGAAAACAGAAATCAGCTTTGATTTTTATTGACAGTAATTCGGAGCTTCAAGAAGTGGAATAATTCTTAACAGCTCGACTGGCACAGAATTAGCAGTCCTCTGTGGAATTGCAACAGAGAAGGTGAAATTCACACAAAGGACATGTAAAATGCATGGTAGCACAATTTGCAGTATTATGTGCTTAAAGACACTCATGGCAGAGGGAGAATTTTCAATGGATAGGAGGAGACTGGGATCAAAGCCATAAGGTGGGACGGTTCAGCCTGGTGAGTTTCAGCTCGGTGTGCTTGTACTGTAAATGCTTCCTGAAGATGCTCGAGGTAAAAACTGCCCCAATAAATCGTTGTTTAACCCCCCTGCTCACTTGGTGAAGCAAGTTTCACTCATGTCCTTCCCACTGTCCAAAGGACTGTTATGGTTCCAAGGGAGTGAGACTGTGCTCCTTGTCTTTTGCAGAGCAGTGTAAGGAGGAGCATGTTATATCTGAGTTCATTATTTTAAAAAGCAGAGAAGGGAGGGAGAAATGCCTATACCTCCACATCTCCTTGCTCTGTTATTAATGTTTTTCAGCTGTTTTAAATTAAGATAAATGTCTGAAATACAATGGCATTATGTTTGAACTCCATTCGGTTCAATATAAGTAGATTTTAAACAGGAAACTGATGGTCCTTTTGAATGTGAAACTGTATTAGAACCAAATGTAGCTCTTTAATCTCATTTGCTACATATACTAAAGTCATTATTACTTTATGAAACCTTTTTAAAGATTTATATATTCCATTGACTTGGACTTATATGGCAACAGCTTTTTCTTTTAGGTTTAAAATTAAAACAGGAAAAAAATCTTCAACATTCTCAGAACTGTTTTATTTCTTTCTTGGCACAGAAAGCTGTTAAATGAAGTCATTTTCTCCATTGTGCAGCAAA
This sequence comes from Sclerurus mexicanus, assembly GCA_013396755.1. NCBI lineage: Eukaryota > Metazoa > Chordata > Aves > Passeriformes > Furnariidae > Sclerurus > Sclerurus mexicanus. Next base: position 741,414 of record VWZF01006443.1, on the reverse strand, counting down.
GCTACAGCTACTTGCATGTCAGTCAAAATATACTTTACCCAGAAAGCTCATAGCTGCTTTGTTACTGTAAAACTGAGGTTAGACTCATTGTTCCAGTCACACAGTCACCAGATGCAACCTCTGAAAGGGAAAAATAAAGTGCATACTACTGCTGTTAACCAGGTTCTCTTACTCGTGCTGGAAGTCTGGCAATCACAGTGGCATTGAGTGTGGAGTAATGTGGCTGTCACAGCCCGAGCAGAGGGTCCAAATCCAACCAGCCAGGGGTAGGTATTTCATCATATCTGAGAGAGGAAAAACTATGCAAAAATTTTAATACATTCAATGCCTGAAGTAGGTATTTCTAAAGGCTATGATTATTACATGAGAAACAAGAAGAATAAAGGCATTATCCATCTGACCACTCAGAACCACGTCCTGGTTTTCTAAGAAAACCATAATGTCATAAATAAGCTAAATAAATATTCCTAGAGGTATAAAGTAAGTCAAACAAAGAACACATCATAATAAAATGCAATGAAGAGAGAAAGCTCACAGGCATATTGTTTGAATACTTGTTTCTGAGTCAGTTAACTGATTGTCTGTGTTACTATTACTGGAGACTGCACAGACCTCAAGCAAGATCAGACCTCCGTCATGCTGGGTAACCCCTAAACAAAGAGAAGCCCTGCCCCAAAGGATGGATGGCAGAAAGCACAGCCATCAGACCGAGGAGAAGCACTGCTCCCTCTGTTTGACCAAACCAGAAAGGCAGAAACGGAGGCTTTAAGTGACCCACCTAAAATTACAGACGATGGTTGTAGCAGATCTGGGACCTGGAAGGAGCTCTGTCACAGCCCAGTTATGCTTGGTCCAGAAATCACACATTTACTGGCTTTTCACTTTTATTTTTCTCATGTGATTATGTGCAGCTTAAATTGTGCCACAGCCAAGTGGACTCCCGGGTCAGTCAGCTTATCTGGGAAGAACAGGAAAAATGGCAAAAGCTGAACCATCTGGAGAGCTCCTCCGCCAGCAACCAGGTTTGGCACAGAGAAAGTATAATGGGGTCAGGCTCTTTTCTGGCACCATTCACAGTTAATTGAGGGATTTTAAAGGAAAGGTGGTTTCTAGAGAGCCAGTGTGGGCAGCAAGGGCGGAAAACTCCCAGTAGGGAAACCCGAGCAGGAAGGTTTGCACAGATGCCAGTGCTGATCTGCTCCAGTGGGAGGAAGGACATGCATTCTCCAGAGAGGGAAAGTTACATTTATCAAAGAGAAAATGAAAACACAACTGAATCAATTCTGATCTCTTACTTGGATGACTTACTTCTACTTCAAAGAGGGCAGAAAATGGGGTTTAAAGATCAGTTTAAAAGCTCATCTCTAGATTAATAGGCAAGCCTAATTTGTTCTTACAGTATGCCTGAAAGCTTCACTGATGTCATGTAGACTCCCAGGACAGGCAGAACAGCTCCACTGGAGCAAGATACTCCTCAGCAGTCAGGTAGAAGGAGCTGGCTTCTATACAGCACAGTTATTGTCATCAATGTTCACTATATTTTTCTGGGTTAAAAAGACAATTTGGAAGTCAATATCACACTGTACTGAGAAAACACATGGCTGAGATCTCCTCTGCCAATGTCTTGCCCTGCAGTTGTTTCTTGTGACATGATGAAAGCAAGAGAAAGCAGTCACCAGGAATCCTCCCCAGACCTCAGCTAAGCAAGAGAAAAGACTGACACCTCCAAGCAGGAGCCTCCTTGGCCACAATTTCCCATTTTTTCAATAGATTTGAACAAGAGAAGCCATGTGACAAACACACACCTGGGTAAGCCTTCCCAGGAGACACTGTAAGGAGAAATGTCTCTTGCAGTCACTGCATTTTTTGGGGGAAAATGCCCCAAACCTTGTGTTAAATATTTTTGACACAATCACATACAGAACCATTTGACCAAAGCTGCAGCAAGAGAAGACCATGAAGCCTCTTCAGTTACTCCTGTCAGTAATAAGCCCAAAAAACATGGAAAGTACCTCTGGTGCAATTCCAGAACAGCCCCTTTCCCCGTGGGCTCCACCAGCCTGTCGTGCAGCAGTGGGTGATCACAGCAGCTCACAGTCCCTTCAGATCCTGGCTGATGGAGCCCTGAGGGGAGAAACCACAGAGAAACATCAGGGCATCAGGGCTATATTCAGGGAGGGTAACAACCTGCAGCATTTCTAGTTTCTCTATTTGTTTCAAATTGTCTTTTACGCAGAAAGGAGACCTATGCCTCCTGACTCAAATATTAAAATTGGGGAAAGCCACCACCAATTAATGCTCTGGTTCTTTAGCAGTGATGTTTCCCTATTCTTCAAAAATATGGATTACCTTTTTCTGATGACCAAATTTAAGTGGACCTATTTATTATAAGGAAATTAGCCTCTCTAACCCTTTGCAATTTCGCAATTGAACCGATTTAAAGACAGTTCTTGATTAAACACCACTTATCCATCATCTTTACTTTTAATGACTTTCCATTTTTGAGAGAATGAAGAGTAACATGCTGGGCTCAGTGATCCCACATGGGATATCCATTCCCTCAGCTCTGGGCCTCTTTTGGAGCCAGAGGATTCTGGGAGGAGGCACAGAGGGGAGACAGGGCTGGATGGAGGAAGCCTTTAATGTCAATTTGGAAATCAGCAGGGATTTTAACAGCTGGCTCTAGGGAATGCAACTAGCTTTAAGAAAAATCCAGATATTAACCCGCCATCTCAGGGGAGCTCATTCTTCTCTAGCTTGTTGTACTGCAAACATCTGCAGGTATCTTTTCAGAATTAAAACTTGCACACACTTATCGAGAAAAAACATCAACCCCACTTCTCCATGATTCAGGTACAAGTGCAATTTGAGAGCCTCCACGTGTAGCCACAACCAGTCCTCATCCCACACACACCTGCCAGGCTGCCCCTCAATGTGCTGGGCTGACATGGGTTGTCTAAGCCCCTGCTCAGGCCTAGGAAAACTGAATCTCAGGTTGCTAAGGTGACCTAAAGAGGAGCTAAATCTGCTTTTATGATATTACATAATGTTGCGACCACTGGGAAAGCACTGGGCCAATGCAAATTCACTTTGCTTTTGCAAACTTCTTTTAAAATTTTTAATGGGGTGACTCTGTACTGGAAGACTTTACACGAGATCAGCTGCTAACCTTGCCTGGCTCACTGTCAGCTGTCCTCCCACAGCAAGCATAAAACTAATCTGAAAACATAAAGCTGCATAAACTTTGCATCATTCATCCTGGCTAATTTGACAGAAGTGTGATTGCACTGTGCATCTTGATTGAGATCACATTTATATCACCAGGTGATAACCCGCATCATGAACAGCTCCTCATTAATGATCACACCACCTGTGAAAACACACCTTTGCCATGCCCCGGTGCTGTGTCACATCCGTTCTCTTCAAATTCCAAGGAATTGCCCAGAGTTTAATCAAATGTTATGCTAAAGAAAAGAAAGCAAAATAAATCTTCAGCATGGAAAGTGCCATCTAAAGCACCAATCGCTGTGATAGAGAATGTCCCCTTAATTTCCAATGACCAAGCAGCTTTTAGAGGGCAATATTAGTGGTCCTCAGTGCAGTCACAACACTGTGAATTCTCCAAAAAAGGCTTTTTACCCAACACTTGTCTCTTCCCTCTGTGTTGCTTTTCCAGCATATCTTCACTTTCCCCCATTTTGCTCTGTCTGTTGCATTTGTGCTTCTAAACAAGCCTCTTGCTTTCCCATTTGCATGCAGAAGAGTGTCTCCAGACTGGTTTGTACCAGTAGGTTTTCCCTCAAAATTAAATTATTTGAATTTAGGAGGTTTACTAGCACCTGTCTAGATAGGTACCAGCAGATGATCTTGGGGATTGCAAATGCTCATTTCTCTGAAACAAAACACATCTCGCTGTGTGACTGGAATGTCTGGATTCAAAGGTTTTATTCCACCCAGTTCTCTTCCCCAACCTTCACTCCTCCCTTTGTGCCTGAAAATGTTCCACACACTCAGGTAGCTGCTTGTCAGGGCTGAAAATGGAAAAGTTTTGCTTGTTTTTGTGAATCAGTAAGGAGAAAAGAAAGGACATGGAATCTTCAATGTTAGCCAGTTTTAATCAGAAAATAGCAGAAAATATAACCCAGAAAGATAATCTGTATAGATAAATGGGTCAGACACACTGGTTTCCAGGGGTCAGTCCAGTACCAACATCAAGGTTTCCCATACTGATATGAGAGAACAAAAAGAGCAAGGCAAGATAAAAGAAATATGACTGATCATTCCCAAGTCCAGGCATATACCTAAAGATAGTGAAGAGGAAATGAATAAATAACTAAGCTTTTAATAAGTGCATCAGTGCAGGAGAGATTTGACAGGGTATAATGCAAAGAGGAACTGCTGTGAGACGGGCTGGTTTCTGCTCCAGAACCAAAAAATCCAGTAATGTGTTGAAAGGAAAACCTGCATCCCCCAGCAAGCTTGAAGCCAGACTTAACTGCCAGAAAGATTGGAGAAGGGGTGGGGAAAAAGAGATAATAAAGAATGTAAATAGTAGTGTATCACACGGAAGAGAGACACAAGAGAATCTGAAGGCCCTTCTTCAAAGGGCCTAAATCCCCTTTCAGCTCATGATATTATACACAGATAACCTCAATAGCCCTCACAACAAGAAAAGCATGTTTCTGGCAGAGACAATATATATTCCCTGATTTATCAGCCACACAGAACATACCTGCTCCATGAAGCCTTATGTGTATGAGCACACAGGCAACAAAACACTTTCTTGCTGTCCAGGCAGCAAACAAATGTACATGGTAGAAAAATCCTAGATCCACTGAGGTCAGAAAAAAAGCATGTGTTGGCTCAGATAGCTTGGGATGACTTTTCCTACTCTGAGTGTTTCAATGCATCAGGGCAAATGCTCACTGTCCCTCTGCACAATTCAGTTGCTGCAGCTTGTCTGTACAAGACCGTGACCTGTGAGGTGAAAGGTAGGAGAGTGGTTGGATAAAACACCATGCAGAAGTTTTCTACATGTCTCTCTGCTAAACAAGTGTTACCTGTAAAAACAAGCACACAGACAAAAAAAAAAATCAAAAATTGCAATTATTATCTGATAGAAAAGGTAATCCAACATGACAGTGGGTGTAAAAGTCAATATATGGAGTCCAGTGGTAAATATTATTGAAAACGACACCAGTCAAGTTAGACAACTTTTCAATTACCCAGCATGCAAGACATGCTTATCTTGCACAAACTGTTGTGCAGTTTCCCAGACACAGAAGAGCCCCCTGGTACAGAGCGGCTGTTGGTATGCAGCACGTGTTGTTGACACCAGGAAAGCAATCCTGGAGTGATGGGTATGTCTCCTAATACAATGCCATGTAGCTATTCAGCTCCTGGAATTCAGTTTTATGTGATTCAATCAGCTCTAACAAGAAGAAATAGTAACACATTAAGCAAAGTTCTGAGCGCCCAACAAATCAAAATGCTGTTTCACTGCAGCCTCTGTCAGCCCAGCTGTGGCACACGTCTTACTGGATCTGTTTCTCTGCCCCACTACAGAGAAATTATTGATGAATGCTAGGAATAAACCACAGGGCTAATTTCACAGCATCTAACATAACAAGATGCTTCACATTTCTATTGTGGTCTCCAATCCAGAATTTTAAGCATGTTTTAATGGCAGTCAGCTTATTTTCACAGCACCCTAATACAGCAAGCCAAGACTAATTCCCTGTTTAATAGCCAAACAAAGCTCCCCAAGGATTATTTTCAGTCTCAGTTACTCCATCAGTTTATGAAGGTAGTTTGAGCTGCTCCAGGAATGGCTGACCCATCCATCAGAAGTGGACATCAGGGTGTCCTTCATCACACTGAAGAAACACCACATATTTCAGTGTTTCTGACTGCTTGGCACTATTGAAATAAAAGACATTTTTGCTGTAAGAACTGTTGTATGCTTCATCAAAAATCCTATTCAAGCCATGGCACTAAGCTGGTCAGATTCAGCTTTCATTTACAGCAGCGTTGGGATAGGGATAGTTTCTATCACTTGTGAATTTGCTCTCCCTCTGAGGAATCTGACCAAACAGGTCTGACTTTCTCTCAAATACACTGACTCTAGATACTTTGCAATTACAGCAATGTCACCAGTGTTAACTGTGATGTACGCTTGCCTAATATAATCAGAATTAGATGCAGTCCACTTATAAGGAGAGAAGAGAAATTTAACACTAAAATACAAGGGGTCAACTCTGTTCTTGCGAATCGCTGGTCTCACAAATCTCCATTTCTCAGTCAAAACATAATCACCATGCATTTGCAGGTGTTAACTAGAAGATTCACCAGTTTTTCTGATTTGCCATTATTTTACTGCCACTGCATTCAATTATTATCTTAGCCTCAGATGTCAAGTCTTTCTGAGCCTCGTGGCTAGTGTTCTGCAAGAGATAATGAATTCTTATTTATTGTTTTTGCAATTTTAGCAACTACACTGCTGTTCCAATCTCTAATGGAACCACCTTCCAAAACCTACACAGGGCCCTCATAATTACTGGCCTTTGATGTTTACAGAAAATTAGAGCAGAATTTACAGAATTACAGAATAATTGCAGAATTATACAGAAAACAGTAAACCAGTATTAGCTACATATTTCTGCACAGCAATATGGCAATGATCTCTCAAATAATTCCCTCCATTTCTTGAGTGCTTAAGACTCTGAATCATGCAAAAACATCCAGTTCAGCAAGATGGGGGGCAGAGGAGATCACAGAGGGTATCTTTTCTCTGGGTTAATCCCACAGCTGCAGGAATCCCAGCAAGTGTAGGGAAAGAGCAACTTGTGATCAGCAAGACACAGACTCCCTGCAAACCCACCGTGACATGAACCAACCCCTCTGATCAGAGCAGAGCGTGGCTTTAACTCCTTCATAGGGCTGGGAGATGCCCCCAAAGGATTTTACCACAAGTGACACAGGCACAGCAGTACCACAGCCACGCTTACAGGGTGCTGGGGGGCTGAGCCCCACTGTGGGGAGCTGCTCTGCATTGACCTCTCAGCTCCTACTTCCACAGGCACAGCACAGCTGCTCCAGTGGCAGTGGGGAGGAGCAGGGAGAGCTGTGTCCCCTTGGAGCAGAGAGAGCTGGGACAGGCCAGGGACTGAGGGCACCGGTGTGGCTCTGACACTAATGCTGGCACAGAACTCACCCCAAATCCTGCAGCGTTGGGAGACAGCAGGAACTGGTAGTTCCCGTGGAAGGGTTTCCAAGCTTCTACAGACTGAGCAAAGTCATTTTCTGTCACCTCTGCTTCTGGATGATCCAGGCTGGAAATGACAAACCAAGAACACTAAGAAGCCACAATGACACCTGAAGCTTTAAGGGCTGACACGAGTCCCAGAAAAACTAACAGGACCAAGCCCTGACACGTGAAACCATAAACTTGGCTAAGTTTTTTCATGTGAAAAAAGTTACATTTTTTTATCTCCAAATTAAAGGATATTCACTGGTGCTGCTGTTGATTTAGTGGGGGAAGAACTAAATCAGTGTGGCTCACTCAGTCTGAAGAGATAGTTGTGCTATTACTGTAATTAGCAGCTGCCTTGTAGAGGAACTGGTAACAGCCAGCCAACATAAACTACCATCAGCTGAGAACTGGCCTTGACAGTTGGGTCTGGAATTGGGACCTTTTACTTCTGGGAGAAAAAGAGAACAAAGGGCATTTTGGTGGTGCCATATTTTTCCCTCTCTACACAAAAAAAAGTCATATCCAGCATCTTAAAACCAAATTTTACCAGCTTACTCTTTAATATATGCTAGCTTTAGTTGATACTTTGAAAGAGAAAAAACTTTTTAAAGGGCAATAATGCATGAAGGGAGATGCGTGCAAAGAAAGACAATCTTAAATAATACTAAAAATAAATGTAGCTTAAAAAGATCCCTTAAAAACAGCTGTTGACGTTAGAGATTCAATTAAAACGTAATTAGTTATACATTCTCCTTTGAAATGAACAAGCATATTACAGCCTTCATCTACAATGAATTGCCTTTTACGTTCATACCTTGCTTTTGCCTGTAAAAAAGGCAGGTTTTTACAGGAAGCATTGTAAAGATAGGGTAGTTCTACCTAAAATTTTTGCAGTCAAAGACAACATAAAATTATTTTTTTAACCTACTGATACAAAGCCACATTCATTGTGCTTGCAGTGTTCATAAGATACCTCACAAACGTTCTTGAATGCACAAAAAAGAAGATAGAGATAAATGGATGAGGGATGGTGCTTGCCATAAATTAGGATTCTGAAACAAATCACTGAAGACTAAATCAATCTGACTTATTAATTGTCATTTACCTGAAAGACAAATGCACCATAAACTGCTCACCCTGCATAGATTTGTACAGGCAACAGGGAACCAATAGCTTTCCCCGGGGCCAATGGTTTATGGAAGCACCATTGACCTGGTTTTCTATGGAAACTACACGGATGTTTTCAATTCCAGTGTGGAACTGCAGCCTCAGTCATAGCCATCAAACTCCACATTAGACATTCATGCAGCATTAAGCGTCCCGTAGCTGCCAAGGGCCACACAATGAGACATTGTCTGACCCAAAAGTCATGTAATTAGGCTGATGGGAACAACACCAGCGGATGGTGCATTGAGCATATCCTAATTTTGGATAGGCCATTCTTTGGCTGCCTGACTACCAGTTAGCTGGGGAAGAAGTAAAGCTTGCTATTATTGACAGACAACTTCGCTGCTAAGCCAGAGCAATGATGAAAGGGATGTTTGGCTTGAAAATCACCGCTGGGGAAAGGAGGGGCAGCCATAGAGCAGAGATGTTCCCGGAGACAAACAGGAGACCCCACTTTTAAGTACTTTTTATTTTTGCAGAGTGGGTGACCCTGCCTTCTGGAAGCCATCTCTCCAGCTGAAGTTACGGCATGTTGCTGCACTGGCTTGGTGATAGCCCAGCACTCATTATAACATCTGATACCCAAGGCTTCAGAGGCAGCAGCCGGCAGGATGAACACAGAGCTTGCGTCAGGGGGAGAAGTGTGAAATTCCTCTCATTAGCAGCACTGCACGTTTGTGCACAGACTCTCCTTAAAAGAGTGACCTCCTGCACGGCCAAGAAAGAGCTTTCCAAGAACCATGTGACTCCGGAGATTGAGAATGTTTTCTGCCAGAGTGGGTCTTTAATTTAAATTACTCATAGAAAGTCACATTTTTGTGGCCTGAAAACATCTTCAACTGTGTCAGACACAAAGCAGTTTCATAACTGCACGTGACTTACTCTTTTTTTTTTAAAAAGAAGTGACATGAGGAGAAATATAAATGTTTGTGAAACTTTAAACCTCCCTGTCTGCACTTGTGCAACAGTTGCAAATAATTCCAAAAAATATCTTGTGACTTCTATTTCCAACAAAAAGTGTATCAAGTAATTTAGGAATGTGACTGGGCTCTGGAAAGCAAGAGACAGCAAATACATTCACTTCTTTTGTCAGCTGCGTACTCAAAACTATGAAAAGCCAGGTACATGTTTCATGCTATTCAAATAGAGCAAAGCTCAGACAAATTCCACTGTTACCAGCTATTCCTGCCATTTTTAAACATGTGGCCTAAGACCTGCTGAGTTGTAGCCATATCATTATACAAACCCATCCCAACCATGAGAAGTAAAAGGGATCTCATTATCTGTATAAATTACAAACAATTTTGCAACATCAAATTCCTTCTGATGCTTTGTGATGTAAGACATTGGTCCTCCCCTCCTTCTTCACGTTCAGGAATATCCAGCCAATGCACGGGGATTATTGGATCCATGCTGTTCACTCCTTCGTAACACTAATGTTTCAATCTCCATTTAAAAAGGGCATCACATTTGAAGTGTTAGTAATGTTGCAGCAGAGGAGGCAAGGAAATTGCTAGCTGAAGTTGCCTTTCTGTATCCACAACAAAGCCTGCCAGGATGGTATGTGTAACACTAAGATCACATATTTCTTCTAAATCAAGCCCACAACCCCTTGTAAGTGCCACGGGAGGAAGAGAGATTCTTATACTCACTGAATAAGATGGTTTGAATTAAAAAAAAAAACAAAACAAAAAAGCAATCTGGAAGAAAACATCCACAGATTTCAAATATATTCCAGTGTTTGTTTGCTCTAGACCAATACGATTCTACATGCTGGTCATTGTGAACTGACTTATTAGGAATTATCAATAATAGTATTTCGCACTAACATCAGGATTTCCACTACAGGATACTTCGATAATGTCAATTAATTAATCTTCACGATACTGCCTGTAAGTAGGTGTCATTAGTTCATTCACAGATGGAAATCCTGAAGCATATAAAAGGTGAAATTAATTAGACAAGATGATACAATGACTCAGTAACAGAACTAAAGATCCTGAAAAACGCTCCTTTTTCTAACTTTTAAATGGGGGGTGATTTACTTGCCCTTTGCAGTTAAATCATGGAAATAATTTCCAAATGTGTAACAGAAACTTCTGTGACTCTTACAAAGCCACTATTTATAGGTCATGCTCTCACTGAAATTTTCTTTTGATTAAAATAGCTTCTACTGTTTCGTAAACCCATCAAAATATAAAGAACATCAAAATGAAATAAAACTGCCACTAGATCTATAACAAAATGAAGCATCGCCACTGTTGTCTCAGGTCTAAATTAAAGCTCTTTTGTAGAGGGCAAAAGTGAATAAAACATAAAGACAAAGGACAAAATAGGAGACGACAGACTATTCACCCATTCGTGGCCATCACATTTACAAGGCAATTGCCATTCATACTAATACAAAGTGGGCCACACAATTCTACCAGGTATGAAAGGCAGAAGAGCCCTTGTACATCAGAGGAAAAAGCACTTTACTGTATTTTATCTCCATCACAAGTGGAAAACCAGTAAAGAGTAACATCAAAAATCTCTTTTTGTTCTCCATTTAAAACTAACAAAGCACTTCTCTTGGTGCTACCTTATCAAAGGCTATAAATTTCTCGAGACAGCTAATCAATCACATTTGTTGTGGCAAAGGCATAAGATGCATTTAGTATGAAAGTATTTGACTGATTTTTCTTACCCAATAATTGTCTTACCAGTCAAGATCTATAAGTTGCTACAAAAGACATGGCAAAAAAAAAATTCCCTGCCAAAAAGAACCAGCAAAACAACATTAGGGAGAAATACTATCTGTGTGCCTTGGATAAGTTTCTATATGCAAGCAAACCTTACTTGCCAGAGTTTAATTTATGGGGGGAACTAAATCCTGATCAAGGGGGGCTTCTGCTAGTGGTTTCATGGAGCCCCAAACTCAGAAAAATGCAGCCCAGGGCAGATACTGGTGGTTTCTGTAGCCACAGCCCCACCTGATATTCCTTAAGGCCAAAAATTCAACATCACATGATAGATGCTATTTACAAAGACTGCACAAATCTTAAAAGATCAGGGTTACATGGTGCTCACAATATTGTACATTTAATCATGTACATATCTGGGGCACAGTCAGAGTTACACGTGCTATACATGTATAGACAACGTTAAAGAATAATCCAGATACCAAATGCTTAAGTATTTTTGATACAGCTTCACATATAAGCACATCCTGATACAACTTAATTCACTAAAGTTAAGACTGAATAAGCTTTTTACTTTTTAATCAAGGTTAGAAATTAGATGAGATGTAATTATTTTACATATCCAACTGTGAAAGCTTCATTAAAATCCTTAATATTATATAATAAAACTACAATAAAAGTTTTTCTAGCATTACAGCAAGTTTCTGTTAACATTAATGCACTGAAAAGAGAAAGGTTCTAATTTTTGAATTTTTTTGGAGGATTTTGTGCAGTCAGTTGTGCACACAAGTACATATTGAATATATGGTCACACCTATATACATATCTATACAGTTTTGTGAGTACAAAGCAAAAGGACACAGTAGTTATGACTGTCTGTCCACATCACTCACTGTTGCATAGAGTGTGTATTCACCTGCAAGCTCAGGCCCTTTGGCATCTGCCAGGTAGACTGTCATAAACAGGTAAACCAGAAATGCAAATGCTTATACAGACTGAAGCATCTCTTAACTACCTTAGAGTTAAAATAGTCTTTGTTCTCTAATTAAATCATCTCTACTTGAGAGACAACTCGAGTTACAGGAAACACAAATAAGCAGAGTCAGGGTGAATAATTCCTTTTTGCTCTTTTGAGATCAATTAAATACAATACTCACTAGTGTGCTCTTCAAGCAGCAGAATCCACATTCACTTCAGTGACAGCAAAGCATCATTTCAGCTTCCAAAATGGCAAGACAAGGAGAATGGAAGAAAAAAGATGGGTGAGGGGGTTGGCAGAGAGGAGCGAGAAATATCAAACAAAAAGCAATTTAATTTAAACACCTTATTGTACTAGATTCTTACTATTAAATTTAAAGTTTGCTTTTAACTCTCATTTCAATGGATTTTCAGGGGAAAAAATCTAAAGAGTAAATTTAGATTAAATTGATCATTATAATTTATTTTATTAAAATAATATGGTGGAAAGACCTTTCTTCCAGTAAAGGGTTCTGGCTTTGATGTCTGATTGTTATGCAAATTCCATGGAGTACAAGATACGGACAGAGGAATAATTAAGCTCAGGACTTTGTATATAATAATTCTTACAAATGTAAATGTACCCTGGTTTGAGATAATGATGTGTACACGCACTGGGAGCCATACAAGTCCTTTAGCAAAGGCAGGAACCCCCCAGATGCCCAGCAGTGCCTCCAAGCAGGCGGCTGGGACGGCAGGCAGGGCCAGGCTGCTGCCACGCGCCGGGGGCACCCACAGCCCCGGCAGCCCCCGAGAGCGCCGAGGAGCCTCTCGAGCTGGAGACCCCCACGAACAGTTCTCAGCACCAACACACAAACATCTGACAAACAAAGTGAGCTTTGTTCTGGAAGATAAACATTGACCATATACATCTATATATTTCAAAGCACTCAATTAGAAACTGAACTTTGCCCCTTTCTCAGGCTTTGAAATATTCCGGCCCCAAACACAGGCCTTTATTCTCTTTTGGCGTGGGCATCCCTCTCCCTCTCCTGCTCTCGCACACCATATGGCCCCCGACCCTGGGACAAATTCTGCACTGATTTATGGCCTCTGAGGTCCGAGGGACTGACCTGTGGCATAAATCTGGGGGGCAGCACACTTGGGCAGCCTGCACACTCTTCTCCATGCTGTCCCTGCTCCCATGCGCTCGTCTCTGCCAGCCAGGGATGAGGGATTTACACCCCACCACTGGGAGCAGATCTGGGTTCAGGGCACATCACTGCAACCCAGCAAGCAAGGAGACCAAACACAACAGACACCATGAGTACCAGTACACCATGAGAGGTCCTCCCACGGAGAAAGGGGAACGCACGAGCCCTGCCGGCAGCCGGAGGCTCTGGGCAGTTGAGGTGCCTCAGGTGGGTGAATGCTGCTGAGCATGCTGGCTCTGCCACCAGCACAGGGCACGCAAGTTTGGAAGGCAGAGCAAAAGCCACTCACGGCATCACTGGATGCCAAAGCAAGAGTAATCCAGACTGGTCCCTCTGCAGGCAAAGTAATTCCCAAAGAGGAATGCACACAATGAGTTTTTAAGGCCTTACAGCCCATCTTCCCATCTCAAGATGACACACACATGGAGCAGGCAAAGGGGGTGAAACAGCACAGAGAGGCTGAAAAGGCAGCCAGAGCCACGGACCAGGAGGGGATTGCCTTTGTTTCAGCCAGAGTTTGGTAAAGAAAACAACAAGTCCTGCAAGGCAGCCGCAGACACCGAGGCCAGTTGCATTCACTGATGGACTCAGCGGCCCAGGCTGGGGCGTGCGCCGAGCTGCTGCACATCGGCTGCTCACAGTCATCCATAGCACCGCTGCGAACACCATGGAGACACGCGGGATTGTACATTACGGGGGGGGGAAAGGAGAATTTAGTTTTTCCTTTTTGTCCATCGTACTTACCTTTCAATTTCACTAAGCTTGAAAATCAAGCAAAGTGATCAAATTTGCCACTTTTTTTATAGCCATTTTCACAACTTTTCCCAGAAAACAGCACAGGATGTTTACACTGAGACGAGAAATTGATTGACGCATCTTAAGTGTATTTCCTAAACACCCATCATTAAGAAAATATACACATGGACTTAAACTTCCTGATCCTTTTAAAGTAACCTATTTTGCCAAGGATTTTTTCCAGTGTCTGTACCACTTACGTATTTAAGCACACCTTCTCTGCCACTCTCTGGATGCTTTTCCACGGCACTGGGGCGGGGGGCGGTTTTCCCCCCATCCAAACCAGCAAGATTTCTGAGCCAAGTGCAACACTCAGTGAGGGATTTTAACTCTATAAATCAATGATACCACAATCACAGTTCAATGAAAGAAGCAAAAATCAAATCAAATCAAACAAAGAGATCCCATCATCCCCTGCCGCATCCTCCCTCCTCCCCTTCCCACCCAACCAGCAGCTCTCTAGTCCACGAAGATCGGAGCAGAGCAGCTCTGCCATACACTGCTAAGCACAAAGTAAAACATAGGAAATACGCTACACACTTTGTGCTTGCTTTGTTGCTTTCACTCACCCACTGAAAAGGGCAGTGGCAAACTCAAAGAGGAACATTTAAAGCGATGTGCAGCACCTTCTGCAATCTGTTCTAACACGCTTCAGCCAACAGGCAGTTCATTCAGACACATTGACTACCCTCAGCAACAGAAGTCCTGCAGGGTTTGCCTGGTGGGTCCGGAGGCTCCTCAGGCAGAGAGCGGCTGCACTTCCTTCGCCCCAGCACCACTGCGGGCACCATCAAAAGCAAACCAACTTTACACGGCAATAAATTTTTTATTCAAATAAGCTTGTCAACACCAATTACCACAACCACAACTGCCAAACACCAAGAAGCACTGTCAGGAACTCAGGGAGGCTACTGCAGCCCGTGTTGCACCCTAGAAACACCAGGTTTGGGATGCAGTCCTAGGTCTCTGGGCATGGCAGAGCCAGGACCCACAGGATGCAGCCCTCCATCAGCACATGGCACCAAAGGAGCCTCTCCTGCTCTCTGCTTTCAGTTCCCAAAGCTAAGCAATCTGTCAGCTTTCTTGCTTTATCTGCTAAAAGTAACAATTGACACAAACCCAAGGATTGTTCATGACTATAAAAATTCTGAATAAATAGTAATTTTAGATGTGGAAAAAACCAGCAACATGCCACATATTAAAAAAACCACTTTTTTCTTTTCCCTTAAAAACATATTATAAGGTATGATCGCTGGCAGGATCATTCTGGAAGCTTGCACCAAGCCAAAGAGTTCCAGCAACATTAGCATGACACAGTTTAAACTCCCAACATGTTTCACTGCCACAAGCAGGAAACAAAAATTCCAGAAGGAACTGTCAGCATATGCAATCAAATCACCACACAGAGCACTGTTTTTTTCTGTAATATTTTATTTTATTTATATAGAAATACTTAAAAAAACATGAAGTAGCACCATTACTTAAGTTTTACTTTTATTATGTAGAACTTTAAATGTCAGAAAAATAAAACTCTTGATACAATTTCAAATCTTGTCTCAGCAAATATAATATTAGTATTTGACCATGAGGTTAAAGGCCCTTTATCATAAAATAAAATATACTTTGTTTTTAAACTTTGCTCAGTAAAGTACATTTAAGCTCAAGTAACGTCACCTACATATACATAAACAAGTGGTAAACAAATGTATTAAAATAGAAATACTAAAACTATAGTGGTGCAACAGAATTTTTGTAATTTCCACTGAATTCTATTTATACAAATGTTAGAAAGCTTCAACAGTTCCTTTTGACATATGTTTATACATTTCCATTTTTGTAATAATATAGAATAAAATATGCTTTATATCACTGAATAGAAAATATGCTGGGTGAAGCAGATTTAAAAGATTTTTTTTCTGAACCTATAAAATCTCCATCCCAACAGAATACTGTTCAAAGCATTACACATTTTATGGTTTGTAATTCCGTTCACAATTGTGTGATATTAAAATAATACAGTGTTCTTTGCCATAAGGCCATACTAAAATAAAAAAGATTTAACCCAGCTACAAAAAGTTCACTGAACTTAAATTAAAATACTTGTAAACATCTTTGCAATATGAAATATAATTTTTCAAGTCAAAAAAGAATAAAATACTTCAATCTGTATTAATGCAATTTATCTTTAAAACCTTTAAACGTTTTTAATATATATAAGAGATATGTTACAGTTTTGTTGGTTTTTTTTTCTTTTTTCTTTTTTAAAGTCTGATAAAGCTGCAGTATCATGGTTTTTCACAGGAACTTCTTGCCCTTTCAAGAACATTCAGAAAAGTATCCACCCATAGATTTAATTATTTTGTAATAAGCATCCTAGAACTACCAGCACGTTTTACTAACAGTCCACACACCATTGTCATCATCATAAGCATCTTCTACTTTCAATATTTTTTCTTTTTTTTTTTTTTGTTTGTTTATAAAAAAAGGGGGGAGTTTTGGAAGCTTCGTATTAAAGTACAGTGTAAAAACTAGCCTAGCACTAGAATGGAGTCGCCCGTTATTATTTATAGCATGCACCCGCTGTCACACCACCCCCCAGCCCTCCCTCGGCCGCTCCCGCACCCGCGGCGGGCGCGGCCCC
>VWZF01006443.1:658235-721318 GCA_013396755.1 Sclerurus mexicanus | reverse complement strand
CCGGCGGCACCCGCGGGGAGACCCGCGGGGACAGCGGGCCCGGCGCCCCGAGCCGTGGCGTGTCACGGCAGCCCCGCGGTGCCCGCGTGCCCGAGCACAAAGGGTCGGAGGGGGAAGAGCGCCTCACGCACAGCTGCTCCCGCAGCGCGGTGCCACCAGCATCCCAGCCCGGCTAAACCTCCAGCACACAGATCACCCCGCCTCTTCTTGGACCTTGTATGAACAAATCACTTTCTCCCATCCCTGCCACCACAGGACCCTTCAGCCAGTAAAAGTTGTGGGGGTTTTTCTCGAGTACCTTGTCACACAAACCCTCCTTCAGTCTGCTGATTACACTTGAAATTTCGTGTTCTCACCTTTGTCATAAAAACGCCACCACGGCATTTTATTCCTCCAGCTCTTCTCCATGTATCTATAAGCACACATACTCAGTCCTTGCCAGCTGTCAGGGACAAAACACTGACTTTTTCTTAATTCAGAGAAATCAAATTATAAGCAATTGTTTTCCAGTATCAGGACAGACGTTTACAAGTGCACCCGGATCTGTTTAGCCAGCTGCCTGTACAAACAAGTGTAACAAGTCACAGGTAATTGTTTACACACAGTGTTTATTGCAAATTACTGTCACTTCCTCAGGATGTTTGCATGTTGTATAACAAAGCTCCAGTGGATTGTTTTCTAGCAAGGGTATACACTGGTGATGTGCTTGCCTAAGTGCTGGGCTTGTCCCATCAACTAAGGAAACTGAAGTTTTGTATTTAAAAGATTACTTATTTTAAAAATTAACTTTCATAAGCAGCAGCAGTGGTTTCCATAGGGTAAACGAGAGATTACTTAAAAGTGCTCAAGGATCCATAAGGCTTATAACAACAAAATAATGCTCTTTATTATTAAATAAAGTCTGCTTCTTTACAGTCTTTTTAAGTCAAGAACGCTAAAACCTGTGAGACAGAACATAACTGTACCCATTTACCTGATGGGCAGGACAGGACAGAGGTGAGGGAAAGACACATCAGTGTAGAGGATTAGTGTTATTGAAGTTCAGCACTGAGAGTCATAAATACTGAAATGCAAAGATACGAGGAAAGCGGTTGGGTTGTGTTTGGATTTTACCTGTTCTTTGTTTTGCTTCTTCAGCTGACTCATCCCTTTTTCTGTCTCTCCCTCTTCCCACTCCATCGGCTTAAACTCTGATTGTGTTTCTGCCCAAGATCACTGTACTGTACCGAACATCCATGTACTGACTAAGGAGAAAAAGGAAAACAAGTTATCTTCAGGTTTATGTTCCTCTATAGGAAAAAAATTTCCCAAAGCAAGATTCCAGGCAGATCTAGCTTTATTTTGTAATGTTAATCTAGAAGTTCTAATTAAAAATGTTTAAAATGCATTTCAGAATAAGCATGATACCTTCAGGGGGAGGAGAAGGGGAAGAAGATGCGTTCCTGGGAGACTAAGCATGCACTGGTGTCCTAAGAGTCCCATGAATCCTGTGGAATGCTCCAACATCTTGAGGACTATTACTTTTTACAGTTTTAGAAAACCACAGGGAATAATAACAATTAAAAAGTTACACTGATGTACCTTAAAACCCCCATGCACCAAGAGCGCAGCCCCCAGGGAGCTCAGCATCTATGCAATGGTGTGTTTGTATGGCAACAAGCAACGCGCACCAGATTCACATGAATCTGCTCCCTCCACGGAAGTGTTTCTTCAGAATAACTTAATTCTAAATTAAAGTGTTAGCTATCTACATAATGCCTTTCATTCCATAAAACCTTGAAACATGCACAGAATTAAACTCCATCTCTGGGGGAGAGACCAACCATCTACCTACCAATTTACAGCAACTTAACAAAAGCAGGAAGGGAGGATATATTACAGGCAAATACAGGATTCATTGCAGGAGGAGTGTAATTCTCAGTCCTTTTAGTTTCTCTCTGTTATCATTTCCCATTTGTGACAGAGGTAATAAAACTTCCTTCCTCCAACCTTTATTTAATTAAAGTGTGAGGTCTTTGGGGCAGTGAGCTTACTGTGTGTATATATACAGCAACTAGCATGAAGAGATCCTGAATTAATCTCAGGCCTTTAAATACTACTCTAAATAGAAAGCATTAGCAATAATAAGAACAGGATATAATTTTCATTTAGAATAGATGAGACCTCTGTTTTCGATGTGTTATCGCAAAGAATAAATTACATGCATCTCAGGGAATAATTTAATTAAGGGTCAAGGGAAAGTGGTTCATACTAGAGACTTGCACCTCCACTCTATCCCAGTTGTCTACACCTAAGGACACTGCTGCCCACTGTTACAGCATTTACTCAAAATTCTTATTTGCCATAATCTTACAAAATAATGCCCCAAATCCCACGTGCCAGATCATCAGTAAGAGTAGGGGCATAGTTTATTCTGAGACAGTTCATGTGATTACTGTGATAACGTACCCAAATTAACCTTTTGCAAGTGCAATAAACCGCAATTAGCAATCTGTAGACAAATGACAAGTTCCTTCATTTCCTGTAATATGCAGCAATACACAAGCCAGATTTCCTACTGAATCCCATATTAACCTACATTCAATGGCAGTGAAATCTCAGAGCACCGTGTCAGAATTTATCATCCTTCAAAGATGTTAGCTCCACCTCTTGACAGTTCTAGACAGGATGTTTATAAACAACTCTTCCAGAATCTGAACAATTGCAGCTGAAAAGGTTTATCATTTTTTCACCAGTTGTTCCAGCCACTTTGAATGGTTTTACTAAGGGACGGGCAGAGCTCTCAAAACAGTATGGTTGTGTTAATAAATGACAAGAAATAAAATGGAGATGGAGAACTGAGTGGCTTTGTGATGTTTCTCTGAACTGGTAGGAGGCTCAGGGGTAGGGAAGCTGCAGAAGCGCCTCTTTCCCTTGTGACAAGACGTGTCACATCAAAAAATACAAACTGGGAGATGATGTTGATGATTTTCCCCACATGTGCTTTCATCCCCGTAATTCTACACCTCTTCCTGTTACAGAATTCATTTGCAAAATAGTTTTTTTTTAAAAAAAGATCTTCTGGGACAACTTGTGAAAAGCAATTTTGCCACAAACCAGAAAAAGTCTCACACCTTTAACAGTCACCATCAGTCTCTGAAAACGTTGATACAGTACTGTAAACCTAAACCAGTTCCTAATGGCTTTACTAAAGTGCTTCTTTCCAGTATGATAAAAGAGATTTTTGTAAAAGGCATCACATACTGCCCTTTCTTCATAAGCCTTTGCTGTTAGTGTGCCATGAGCAATGTATGTGCATGTGTGTAGGGGATGAACTGCCTTATAAGAATGCAGTTTAACAGGAGTGATGGAAGGCAAATCAAAAACCATAAAGATGCCTTTGTAATAAACCAAAACTAACCAGCCACATCACCTGCCCACTTTAAAACTCTCCACCGGGATTGTGAGCGGCCTCCTTCATTTACTGTTCCGTTCTGCCTCTCGCTCATGAACCAGGGTTATCGCACAGTGTATCTGAATTAAGTGGCGTTTAACAACGCTGCCAACCAGAGTTCGAAATGCAAATCCCTTCTGCCTCTCCTCTGCTCGCACACTCCGTGCTTGGAGTCCAGCCTTCCCGGCGAGCAGCCCTCTCTTAGTGGAGTGCTCCTCTCTGCACGGCTGCAGGATTGGAGCTCTTTGTTACCATGGCCCATGGGCCAGCACTGCGTCTGCGATGCAGCACTGGCGTCTCCAGTCTGTCAGGCACCCATCACACTTGTGGGCATTGTCTGTTAAACTGTGGTTAGGTTAAAAAAGGAAAAAAAAAAAAGAAGGAAGATTTATATCTGTATGTTTAGACTGAGCGAGATAACTCGTAGATCTCCTAGGTAGCTCATAACCTTGAGTCTTTTTTAATCAGTTTTAATCTCTGAAATAGTAAATTATAATTAAAATTTAATGTTAATCTCTGAAATAGTTAATTATAATTATGGTCATAAAACATGTACAACCTTTGCTTCCTCTCTCCTCCATCCCTCACCTCCTACTCAATGCTGCTACAAGAAGGGGGAGAAAATAATTGTCCCATTAATGGTAATTGTTTATAAACTCCTTTGCACAGAGACTATGTTTATATACAATGCCTAGGCAAAATCTAGGCACAAATACAGTACCCATAATAAACGAGTGAATAATACATCCCTGACCATAAACCCAGTGCTCTCCAACAAAAGAATATCTAATTCCTGTCAGAGAATTGCCTCGTAGATTGAAGTTCAGCATATAAATACACATGGGAAAAGATTAGATTTTAATTGATAAGTATTAATCATCATTCATTGCTGTCTCTGTGGGAAGCCCAGCGTTAAAACATCTAGTTAATATACGGTATAATGGATAACCTTGAGGCAGAAAGTCTTGCATCTGTCTCTATCCAAGAAAATATGTCAACATCAGCCTTTGTTGTAGCAAAATACCCTGACATCCGAATGGAATTGCTGCTGCTGGAAAATCAACTGTCTCTGGTGCAATCCTTCCTGGCCTGGGTCCAGTGCCTAACCTAGAGACAAGACCAAATTAAAAATCTTTATCTGCGCAAACCTGTGCTTACTAATGTTTGAAATCTGGTCTGGGTCAGAATGCTGTGTTTGTGCATCTCCTCTCTGAACAAACACATTTCTCATGTGATGCTCTCACTGCAACCACAAAGCATTAGCACTCACAAGAGCATCATTGAAGATACTCAGGCTGTTCATTGAGAACAAAGCCATTAATGATTAATACTATGGTAGGAGAAAATGCAGCAGTATTCCTTGGCAGCTGAAATGTGGCAATGTCTGTCCTACGTGCAGAAGACTCACAACTACCTTTAGCTCTTCTACATAAGATGGTTCTTGTTAGCTCTGTGGGAAGAAGAATCAAACAAATCCCCTAAATTAAAATGAAGGAGATTTTCACATGTAAAACTGGTTATGTACAATACATCTCTCTCTGACTGACCCAGCAGATGCAGAGATGCATTTATGTTTCACAGGCATTACTGTCCCAGCAGATGCTGTAAAGTTGTCACTGACACAGGCTCTTACTGTCCCCACAGATCTGTATTTTGGGAGGGACTTTTCGTACCACAGACACTACTGTCCCTACAGAACCACATCTGCTGCCCGAGTTATTGTTTGAAATACTCTTCTGCCTCCAGCAGATGTGAGAGACTGCCAGGATGACAGGCATTTCTGTCACAGCAAATCTCCATCTATAGGGAATTAAACTGCAGCTTAAACTACTGTACTTCCTGAGCCCTTAATGTGGACAATACTGACAGGGAGGAAGAAACATAAAGCAATGAAAATATAATACTGGACACCTAGAACAGCACCATTAACCCTGCCTAAATATGGCTGTGTTTGGGGATGTGTCAGGAGGAAAAAAAGTATTACTTGCACTCTCCTCCCGTCCTGCCTTTAACAAGTACTCATTCAGAGAAAAACTCGAAGGAAAAAACGTCTGAGAACACTTTCATGTAAGAGATCCAAGAAAGCAGAAGTCACTAATGACTACAAAGCTGACAACCTTAATGCCCTGATATAGCAACCAAGTGTGTGTGCAGGTCATTTCCAGCTTGCTTTTGAACAGAATATTTTCAGAATTTCCAGTCTATTGACACCAGAAGATTTGACCCCCAATTCTAGAGGCCCAAGAGCAGAAATAAAGGGCAGGTCTTTGCTTTTAACCCCTTTAATTTGGGCCTCCATATTTTGAGATTCTGCATCATTCCTCAGACTCAGGGTGCAACAGCAGTCACGGGGAGTTTTGCTCCTGTGCAGCCAAGCAGCAACTTTCCAGACATGAGGAAGAAAATCTTTGGCTTGTGCTAAGACATGACTATGGCTAGACTTTGCCTCTGGAGTGAACTCAGCCTAAGGCCCATACCAGTGCATGTACTTACATATAAATAATATGTATGGTATGTGAGCCTGGACTTAAGAGCTGTCTTGGGCCTTTTTTTGCCTGACTAGTTGTATCCTTTATGATTTGGTACCAAAAAGAGAAAAACTCCCCTGGTAATTCTGCAGCAATGTAAACCCTACTTGAAGAAACACCATCTAACTTTGGAATTCCCCTGTGGGGAGTCTGGGCATTTGTCTTTATCTGAAGCATCAAGAGCTGTCCATTGGCAAAGGCAGGACACACAAATTCCCAGAGTAATAATCTGATACAGCAGAGCAAAACCTATATCCTTGGAGCAGATTGTGGGAAAGCATCAAGATTTTGGTTGCTCTGCCAAAGCAAACAAGATGTTTCAAGCCCCATCATCTGCTCTGTAGTTCACACCCTTCCAGTGCTATCTTTTTCAGATGCCATGCCACACTGGTTAGTGGCAATGCTGTTGTCATGTGTGACTCATTCCATTTTACTGGAAATTAGAAAACCACATGCTGCACTGAAGAACTGCTTATTTGTGTAGTCATATCATCCCAGAAAGCACTCCTCCTGCCATTATTTGTATACAGATTATTTTAGAATTTTGGAAATACAGCTCTACCGGGGTTCATCCAGAGGACAGATTAATCAATAGCACATTGCTCTTTACGGGGCCTGCTGAGCCCTTTATAATTTCCAGGGCCACCCTGAAAATGCAAATGGTATTTTAGAACAGAGTATCTTCATCATTACAGGATGTGTGGGAAGCAAAACAGAACAGATAGCAGTGGAATTGGAGGTGCGTTAGCAGAAGAGTCTGTCATGTTTTTATTTCAGCTTTAGGCAGGTGAATTTCACCCACAAGGAACAAAACAATCTACTTGGACTTGTTTGTTTTGTTTTTTTAAAATGGAGGGCCTTTATAAAGCCTCCTCAAATATTTCCTGAAGATTACAACGCCACATTTACTGTAGTGATTAATGCTCACTATGAGTGAGATGAACTGGCATATTCAGGACAACAAAAAAATGTAAAGAGATGTCAACAGTGCATTCTTTCTGTGGATTAAGAATTATCAGATAAAAACTTTAATGCTTTTAACCAACATTTTATGGTCACAACAAATCAGGCTGGCTAACTTTGAGTTCTGAAGCACAGGTCTGGAATTATGTGTGATTCAAAGAACATATTATGGGTTTTTCTAGTCTTTATAATTAGTGTTACTAAAGCAGGAGGACTGGCATCAAAAGTTAGATTTGATTGTGTGCTGACAGGCAAAGGCTGACCCCTACAAATTCCTAAACTAAGAGATTGCTTTACCCTCTACAGATACAGATAAATCCAGTCTTATCTTTAGATGAAGAAACTGTTAAGAAGATTCAGGCACCAGACATTTATGAAGAAAGAAAATAGAAATGTGAGCCATTCTTTTTTAAGGGTTAGCATAGCTTAAACATTCCTGAAAATATTTACTGTCATAACAGACTAGACCTGCTGAAATGTTCTCGCTTAGGATTTGGTCTTTGACGTTCTCAGCAACCCTGTTCACTTCTGGATCAAATGGCTGCCACTAAAAGCAGAATTTAGCCACTAAGAGTAAAAGACACAAAGTAGCTACAGACCATTTCAAAAAAGACGTTTGCTTTCAATGTTACTGACTACCCCTCAGGACCCAAATTAGAGTTCTGTTATATTTTAAAGCATTGCTTTCAAGCTTGCTGGAAGTGTCAGACAATTTGAATAGATCTCCATTTTAATTTCCAATCTAGCAATATGGAACAGCTGCCATAACTTTGTGCAACGTGGCAAATTCAACATCTTCATTCCTCAAATGACAATCATCGAGAAGGGACTCTGAAAAAAAGCATAATATGCTTCCATTTTTACTGCCTCTGAGCAACTCCCAGTCAAAATTGTACTTTAGATAAAGAACCCAAACGCTCAATTTTAACTTGCACTGCCAACATCAGGAGGCAAAGGTGTTGGGTGAAAGTTGATGGGATTTCTGGAACCATTTCTCCTGCTTCCAGTCAGTGAGCTGGAGGTTTGTTCATATCCTCCTGAATTACGTATTATGATCACTGCTAAAGGCTCTCAGTCAGGACTTCCTCCATGGCTGTTGTGGGAAGATGTAAAGCAACAAGCCCCAGCTCAACCTCACCAAATCTGCCTTGTCAAAGCCTGCCAGTTTCTACAGCTCTGGCACCTGGAGGGAGAGTGTGAACTGATGTGTGTCACCCTCGTGCTTTTCCTGCTTCCTAGCAGAAAGAAAATGTTGAAAGGAAAATGAAAATAACAATTACCATAGTTTTTTTTGTTTTTGTTTTTCAGACCATGTTAAGGGAGAAAATTGAATCCAGAGGAAAAGTACTTTGGGAGTCAGACGAAAATCCTTAGCACTGTGCCCCATTCAGACTATCTAGACTAGGACAAAGGCAGGTCAGCCACATTCAAGGGAATTGTACGAGCTATGGTACATCTCTAAGCACAATCCCATGTTACATATAGTTTGAGAAGAAATATCTCCTTAGAGTTCTGTAGCATGGATCTGTTGGTCTCGTTCCAGGAACAATGTCCCATCTAGCTCACATTTTGTATTTATTCATAGAATATATATTGTGTGCACTTAGATAAAGCTACCTCCCGCTCTTCTCCTTAATTCTGAACTGAAAACTCAAAGGAGTTTTGAGACCTATCACCACACATCGTGATGTCACCAACACACCAAATAAGAAGTAACAGAAACATCCAGCAGAGATCCTGTTGCTCTAGGATGGACTACTTTTTTTCTATAAAAATAAAGCACAATTTAAAAGTCCCTGGCATGTCTGATTTCAATTGCTAAATCAACATCTCCGTTCTCGTTTCCGCAACACTTCACTACCGAGTTTGCGGTTTCTTGCCTTCCTCATGATACAACCAGCTTCCGACCCTGAGATTTCCTCCCTTCAATAGCCTACATTTCTTGTGAAACTCAATCTCCAAACATGAAACCAACTCTCACTAATCTGTTTTCTGTTATCAGTATACTCACAGGTACATTTGCATATTAGGGAGGACACACATGTCTCTTACTTGAGTTTGCCTCTAGCAATTGCCATTTGAAACACAGAAAGCAGGACAGAAATATTAAGGTTAGCACTTTCCAAATGGACTCCAGCTTTGGATGACTTACTTGATATCATGTCCAGTCAATAAGAATTATTTTTTTCACAAAATCAGATTTTATTGCACTTTGCACTGCAGTTAACTTAGATCCCAAGGGAACAGGCCAAGAACAATAGATAACACAGAAAGGCAAATTGGGCAGGTTAACTACATTTCACCTCTGTTCTAGAGTGGTTGGAAATGGCTGCATGGGACTGGAAGCAGACTACAAGCTTGTGTGATCACCTCCAATGCCTATTCCTATCATGCTGCATTTTCTTTATTAATGGAGACTGTAAGTATTGAGACTAAAAAAAATATGTAAAGAAGTAAATATACATCAAGCTGCAGTAAAGTGGAACCAGAACTCATTCACCACTGAAGATGGAAGCTTTCTGTTTAGGAAGTTTGGCCATCAGCGTGCCTAAGGCTTCCTCCACATGCAGGGGGACCACAGCTCCCTGAGCATGGTGGGAACCTGTTCAACCTGACTCAGAGAGAGATGTCCTCTGCACAGCTCCTGTGGGCTACCCCAATTCTGCATCTGAGAAGAGCCAATCACTACCCCATTCCTACACTCACGACAGTTCCTGCCAGTGTAGCTTGGGGACACTGGTGACACAAACACATTAACTTCACCTGGCAGTGAGTGATTCTCTTTCAGCCCGAGTGCATGCCAAGAGGAGCCCAATCTGCTAGAGAAATTATAAACCCTGTTTTGCACTGAAACCCCTGCAGAAACAGCCCTCCCCCACTTCCTTCTCTGCTGGCCTGCTCTAACAGCAGGCAGACATAAGTGAAAGGAAAAACAATGAGAAAGGAAACTTGGGAGGGACAGGTTAGAAGCAGAAGGAAGAAGCTAAAGGTCTGACTCTGCAGACCGTATTCATGATGAAAAGCATTTGCACAAATAACCTAATTGCATTCCGTGGGACTGCCGGGCTGAGTAAAAGTGCTGCAAGTGCAAGCAACAATTGCAGAGGCAGGAAACAAGTAGGAAAAGAAAGAAAAAGGAAGGCCCACATGAATCAGACACCTGCACGGAGGAGAGCAGTCTCACACAGCCCAGGAAAAACAAATCAACCAAAACACTGACTGCCTTTGAGTTACTGCACAAGTATTTATAGCGCCTTTCCCGACCTCTGCCTTGCTTCCTGGCAGGCAACACCACAGAAGGAATCTTTACCACTGGCATCCCCCTTCTTCCGCCAAACAAAAAAGCAATCCCTTCCCAAAAGCCCAGCAAAGGCAGTAAGAGAGATCAGATGGGCTGCAAGGGCAGTTTGGTCTTCACCTGGGAAGGATGAGTGTCACCCCAGGCACACAGTCACAGGAGGAGCAGTAACTACCCCCACAGGAGAGTGGGTGTGAGGAATTGGGGGAATAGCATTGATTTTGTACAGCTTACCCTCAGCAAGGAATAACACAGGAGCCAACGAGGTGATGGTTTCCAACAAAACCCTTGGCCCCTTCCAAATGGTCACTTCTTTCCTTTCTTTACAAACCATGATGAGACACTGAAGAGAACTGGATGTCCAGTAACTGCATTGCTCCTTTTCCTGTGAGCTCTTTCAGGAATTCTAAAAACAGCTTCTATGACAGAGCAATTCTAAGTTTATAATTCTAGGTTTATAAATCATTAAAATACTGCATTTATTTATCAAAAGCTTTCCTCCTGGAATGAAACACCAGAGAGCAATCCAATCATTCCAATGAATACGTGCATTTGAATTCTTGGGGCTCACACTAATTGGCACTTTTCAAAATGTTTCCAGTTAGGATTGTCCATAACCGTGAAAAAGAAAATCAAAATATGCCTCTCTGAGATGGGCTGATGTTTGTGAAACAAAACTATCAAATCAGGGAAACCAGGGACTGAATTCAAAGCAATGATGGTTTGAGATCATACATTAAAGATGACAGGATCTTTCTAAATCACCTCAAATATGAAACACTTGCAGTACTAACTCACGAACTTATCTGAAAAACACACACTACCACCTACTGGCAATTATTCATATATGTTATTTACATACTGATAAGTGGTAACAATATGTGCACATTTGATTTGCATGAACTTTGCTAGAACAAAGGCCATTCTTCATCTTTAAAATTACTAGACTTGTTTTTGAAGAATATATTCATGTGGATGTAGCTCCCACAAGGTGTGACTACTTATTTTCTTCTTTGCAATAAGAACTTAAGCCAGAACAGTGGTTTATTTAAATATTTCCCATTTAAGGTTGTTGCTTTTGTCAGTACTGTAAGATTGGGTTTTTTTCTTTTGCTCATCCATAAGCTGGTAACATGGTGCCATCAGGTTTACAGACTTGCCATTTCATACCCACTGCCCTGAAAATGGGGCATAAATTACAGTGGTGGAGTAGGACCAGGAAGGAGAACTGGGGCAAGTGCTGCTCCTGGGTATGACCTCTCTTCTGCTCCAGTCACACAGAAGCCTGGGAAAAGGAGGGCCAGGGACAGATCATGCTCTGAAACACCTTTTCCTCAAGTAATTCCTTACCTTTTGCTGCAGTTCTCACCTTCTTGCCCTAAGGTTCACAGTGATGCCACCAAAACATCTTAGATGTAAAAGCGCTGTCATGTATATGCCAGAAAGTAGTGTTAGTTAGAGAGTTTCATACGGGCACCACACATATCATCCTTGCTGAGCTTGGATGACATGTTTCTCAGCCAGCACGCTCTCAGTGGAGACCTTTGCCTGCTGGCAAAAATCTGATTGCTGATGTGGTGCGGGTATGGACCATACCTAATTTTGGACTGTACATGACTTACACCATTCAAAATACAAGTCGATACTAGTCCTGTGTGAACAGGACGTGCAGCATGACTGAGCCCTCACCTCACCACAAAGGACGTGTGCCAGGAAAGCCGGGACTGACACTACTGACTCACTCTCCAACCTGCAGTGCACTCGACCTCAGTCCTGGTGCTGTCATTTCTGCAGTGAGATCACCTTCCAGAGAGGATTTTGGGACGTGGGTGGCAATGTCAGAAAGATTGGCTGGTCCTGATGTAAAGGCTCACTGAAGGCCAAAGACTGAGATGGTGAGGAATTGCCCCTGCAGTTCTACAGGCACCTGCCCACGTGACACCAAGTTAAACCCCAGACACCCAGCAGCAGGAGAGGCTCATTGCCAGGTATTGCAGCCCTGCAGGAAAACCACCTTTTCAGTGTCTTATAAAAAAAAGATTATATCCAAGAATGGCATTGTATGTATATAAACAAATCAATATTTTAAAACAAATAAACTTCTATAGATTTATAATTAATAACATTTATACTTTAGCTTTTTAAACCTGAGTTGATTTTCTAAATATTTCATTTTTTGCTGGTTGATTCTTAATTATACACAAGGTTTCCTGCTGGCAAGTATCAGACTAGCTCAAGACAGGCCTTCAGATATGCTATGCTAATGCCTGACACTCAGGAACAGACACTTTTCGTTCTCTTCAATATGTGCATTGCAAGTAGTATTTTAATTGGGCTCCCAATTCAGAAGGCTGGAATGAGCTCGTGAGTCATTTTTACAAGTTGACTCACATGCTGCAAAACTGAAGAATTTGGTGTGGGGAAAAAGAAAAAGCAGAGTGTGGATTTGTGGATTTGTGCACATCCCTGTCACTGGGGAAAAGGGTGAGTTTGCCCCTAGCACCCAGCTGCAGCAGCACAGTGGGTTCAGCAAGTGCATTACTCAGATGAGGCTTTTTGGTCTGTAACTGTTGAAGAAAGGATGCTCTTAGAAGGCTTTTGTTTCATGAAAGCTGTGATTAAGAGATTATATCAAGTATTATAATTTTGAAATTCTTTTCCCTTTGGAAAAGGGACCGGTTGCAGCATCACAGGATGCCTGGTTTCAGTGTGTTTCAGTGACTGCATTTCAGCAGTTCCATTTCAAAACTAGGCAACATAGTGACAATAGGGAGAGGGCTCCTTCTCTCCCTCGGATGCCAACCGTGCAGACTCAAATTGGAGACGGAGTCAGATTAAGTTCTTTTCTCTCTGCACATCACCACTGAGGAAACGTCCCACAGCTCTCATTATAGCCATGTGAAAACCCTGTTGTCTTTCTACTGTATTGTCTGCATCGCTTGTGCAACCTCGGAGCCTCAAACCATGTGCATGGGTGCAAGGGATGGGAACTCAGTCAAAACAAAGCAAGTTGAATAAAATCTATCCTTGTTTTTGCTGTGTTAGCTTCAAACAGTGGTAAACTCCATATTTATTTACTGAAGCAAGTAAGTGTAAACTGCAATACACAGAAACTGCAGGTATGCTGAGGAAAGGGCTTTTTGGACCTGTCACTTTTCCTGGTATAACCACATTTTAACATTTTTCTTTCCATATCCTTAGAGGAATCCATACAATACACAAATGAAAGGCAAATTCAGATAAGGCAGAAAATGCCAGGGTGTTTTTCATTGTCCTGAGGACAAATGCCAGAGCCCTTCTGGGACATTCAGAACATCTAGTCACTGTATCTTATTCAAGAGAAAAGCCATCTGTCAACAAACTAATCACTGGACAGATTCAGAGACAAGTGAAAATAAAAAGCCAATACAAACGTGCAGATGAGGTTCCAGTCAGCAACTAGCCACAGAAAACAAACAAATCCCATCCACAAAGCCTGGCATTTGGGTCCAGCCATTTTTCCCTGAAGTCAAAAGCAGGGAGGGGAATAATGCAAAGTGATCTTCAAACAGGAACTTTTAAGTCAATAAATATGACTACGGAAAGATGGGCATGAACCAAACCTGGATCCATATCCTATATAAACCAGTAACAGCAGCAGAA
Organism: Sclerurus mexicanus; assembly: GCA_013396755.1. Taxonomy (NCBI): domain Eukaryota; kingdom Metazoa; phylum Chordata; class Aves; order Passeriformes; family Furnariidae; genus Sclerurus; species Sclerurus mexicanus. The sequence goes on along the minus strand of VWZF01006443.1, from coordinate 707,454 downwards.
TAGAGCAAGAACATAATAATTGAACATCCTACCATGTTATTAACACTATTAAAAGCCCTGCTATTTAATATTTAAACATTCAATAATACTGAACAATCTGAGTCTAAGCTCCTGGCTGAATGCAGCCTTCATTTTTGATTAGAAACACACTACGCCAAGGGAAGTACTCCAAGTAACTAATGTTCATAGCAGCCAGGATTCTATCACCAGTGAAAAGTGAAGTATCTGTCCCATGTGTGGGCCCAACTCTCATATTTTTTTCAGGAATGTCTTCTATGACAAAGGACTTGATGATATGTGGACTGAGATCTTTGCCAGTCTTCCTCTTGAAAAATGGAAGCCCTCTCCCGGGTCACCACAAGTACACTTTCCTCAAGCACAAAGCCACAAAGGAGAACAATCTGCAAAGGAGTTCCTCGATGATAAGGCTCTGGTCTTCCTTTACTTTCTAAACTTCACTTCAGGATGTGCATGCAAATGGTAAAAGGATGTCAATTGTTTTGATTCTGCAACAAGTTTGCTTTCATATTGCTGAAAAAATTGAACAGCAGAGGGAAATTGTGGTATTTCAGACCATTAGCATGCTCCATAATTGAGTTAGAGTTCAGTTTCAGCAACATGAAACATGAAAGAAGTTCAGCTTAGCACTAGCTGAAATCAACCTGAAGGAGTCAGAACTTCTGAGAGCTAAAATCATAATTGCTTCCTTAAAGGCATCACTTGAATAAAATTAAATGCATTTCTCCAGAAGCCTCACTAGCATAGCAACTGATTGGCCCTTGAGGATTCCTATAGATACTTGTCATTCAGCATGAAATCAGGTCAGCAGCTAAAATTAAACACCCACCTCTCCCCTGCACCGCTTGTGGAGTCATCGCTTTTAGTATTGCTCAGCCTCTGCCTCCCCAAATGGGTTCATTCTTACCACAAGCTTAAAGGCTGTCTTATCAAGGAACACTGATGGATACAGTCATTCCTGTTTTGAGATGAAACTGTTGGGAATCAGACTTGCAGTCCCTTTGACTCCATCTGCATTGATTAGTCCTCGGGCAGCCTGCCAAGGCAGTGTGCTGCCTCTTACCCTCGCCACTGTTAATCTGCCTCAGCGAGGCCTGCAAACCCTATATAAACTGCAATTTCTCTTCATTAGTGTGATTCTGCCTGCATGAATCTGATAACATATGGGATATTATCATAAACCAGCCTATTTCACCAATTCATTTTCTCCTTTATGAAGATTATGAATGTACTGCAAGTGCATAGGCAGGATAAAACAGAGGAGTCTACTGTACAGTTTAGCTTTGATTTAGTTTCTAAAATGCAGATAGCCTTCCTTTTAAGTTCACATTTCCTAGTAATTCTGTGTTAATATGTTATAAAAAGGGCTGACTCCCCGATTTTCTCTAGTTCATTATGGGCTGATCCACACTCCGTGTCACTTGCCTGGATTGAGACTTTAACGACGAACGGAGCTAGCAGATGCCACACAATGGAAAAAATGGGAGGTACAGTAACTGTTTAGTCAACCCTAATCACTGCCACAGTCTGACTAAGCATGAACATGAAACATGATCGCAGTTTGACTACGGATTATGTAATTCCAAACATATGCTTTATGCCCCCTCGCTTCCTGCCTCTTTGAGATAACGTGGCTCTGTCGGCACGGGCAGTTTCTGCACAGCTGAATGAGTCCTTTGTCTGGGAACAATACGGATGCAGGTAGATTTCTACCTGCTTCTGAGATCGATTAATTAGCACGTGTCCCCATTTAATGAAGCCTGCATGCCCTCTGCTGGTACATGCATGCATTCCTGAGAACATCAACGCTCCTAAAGGCAATAGTCTTACATATAGGGCTGCTGCTGCTCCTTGGACCATGTGTGTGTGTGCCTGTCCTGGCACGCTCCACATGCAGTGTAGAATAAAAGGAAATTAAGACCCCCATTTATACTAAACATCACAGCTGTTTCATCCTTAAAACAGTTACGTTGGGTTTATGCCTCTGTTTTGAGGGCTTTTATCTGCTAAAAGGTACCATTGTAACTGCACAGTGCACATCTCTTTCAGAGGAGATTTTGTATGCACTGACCCCATAAGGAGCTTGGGTAATGGGATGTTGCAGAGGACAGTGAACAGAGAAGTCTGAGGCAGCCACACACTTACTCTGACCTAAAAAAAATTAAAAAAAATTCAGCTTTCCAGGATTAATCCATTATAAAAGCTACACTAACTCCTGGCTAATCTGTATCAATTATAGAGTACAGACATATGCAGTAAAGGTCATTTTAATAAGCAGTTCACTCCTTAAATTGCTTCCACTGCCAAATCGAGTCAAGACTGCTAGGGATAACTAAGGGATCATTAGCTTAACTCATCTGACACCCTTTTCTGGAGGCCCTTCTAACTGTATATACTGTTAAACAATAGAAACAGCAGACCCTCAAAGAATACGGGATGGCTCGTTGTAACAAGGAAACAACCCCAAACCAGGATGGGCAGGGTGAAAGTGGCATCAAATGAAGATAAATATGCCCATATAGTACCAGCTGGTGCCAGTGCTCAGAGAGCAGCTGACAGTTCCCTTCAGCTAGATGGTTCCTGGGAGAAAGGGGACATGCCCGAGTACCACTCATACATGGTAGCAGAGCAGAAGGAAAAAAAAAAAAATCTCCCTGTGCCCTAGATCATGACAAATCCTGTGAAAAAAACTTCAAGAAAAAAAAATATTTTCATGCCTCACCAATGGCATTTAAAACAATAACAAAAACAAAAAAGAAAACAGCTGAGTGTGTGGCTGACTTCCTGCCTCGGGAAGTGTGGGCGTGCAATGATCTGTTCCTGGAAGGGCCCAGCAGCACTGGCACAGGTAGCATTGTAAGAGGGTATCAAAAGGGTTAACCCCTGCATATCAAAGAGAAGGTGCAGGCATGAATGTAATTGAAAACTGGCTGGCCCAGGGCATATTAAAAGCTGTGTGAATTTTAAATGCCACTCATCTACAAGACTCAGCTCTGAGTGTGGTACAGTGACCTGTGCCAGAGAGGCTTGGCTGCAAGAGGAAGTTATTAGATGCATATCGAGGACTCCTACCTATTCTTCCCTTTCCTTTTAAATTGAGCAGAAGCTATTGCACCAGCACGTGAGTACAAACCAGAACCTAACTGCTGCAGAAGGCAGAAATGTCAAACAGGCTGTCAGGAACAGGAATCAGTTATGTTCAGTCCTGCCCAGATGAAACTGTAGCACAAAAATGACCTATAGTGGCATCTTCTCTTCCTCTGATTCCACTTTATTACTAAACTCCATTCTCACTGTGGTCTCATCCAGGCTAGAAGAGGTCACAACCAGACATAGAAGCAAACACAGTATTAAACCCAATTTTATGCCCAATGTACTGCTATTTCAGCTCTGTTAAGGTATTGTCATCCTTCTGAGAAAGGAGGGGAGCCAAGAGACAGGTGTAGGCAGATATTTTCCGAAAGTGCTAAAAAGCATGAGTTTCAAAGCAGAACCTGGTTGGAAAGAAGCGGGGAGGCTCATTAACCCACAGGTACTAATGGATCTTGAGACATGACCCATTTTGTCAGGGTACAGAAAATGTCCACACCGTGTCTCTAATAACACCTGTGAGAGCAGTAAGGGACACTGTGCAGCATTGCTGCAGGTACAGGAAGCTGTAGGTGTAGGTGAGCAGGAGATGGAGCCAGGCCACACTTCCTGCCATACATATATGCATGTTATTTTTCCAAATCCAGACATGAGCTTATTAATTTCTATTTTAAGGATGCACACATTGTACTAGGCACATTCTCAGGAGCAAGTATCTGTCCCTACATGCTCAAATTACCTTCCTGTATCTACTCCTGCTGGCTGGTGGTGTCTCTCTTAGAGCTGTGTCACCACCAGTGCCAGCAGCTCCCCCAGCCACTCCATACTAATTACTGAACAGCAACAACCCAAACTGCATGAACAGCTTACCTATGGCTGAAAACTTCATTCTGGGTGTACATCCCCACTTAGCATTCGGTTGGACTGGGAGACTCAATTATCTCCCTTTCCTCCTTCTGCTCAGAAGATACAAAGGAGAGACAGGAGCTATGTAACTGACTCTATTATATATATATATATGTTTAAAATTCGTGGGCAGATGGGAAAATTCTGCCTGATTTTATATATATATATATATATATAAAGCGCATATAAAAGCTGTTGTCCTCCCTAAGAAACAAGATGCTGGTGCAGGCAGACCTGCAGCCTGTCCCAGGACAGCTGTGCTGGTGGAGCAGAAGGAGCAGTGGGCTCTGAGCAGCTTCAGTCCTTGCCTTTCTCTCCACGCTCCCTGCAAGCACAGGTGCTTGCCCTGCTGAAAGGTGCCTTGCCCACTGGGGGTTTGCACCATAACTGACCAGATTTCTGAAGCAAACAGGTTAGCTGCTGGAGCAAGGCATTCATTTCCCCATCCGGCCAGGATTAAAATCTTGTTAGGTGGGTTTCCTCCTACCATCCTTGAAGCTGAGAGGAAAGAAAGAAGAAGGGAAAGAAACACAGCAGCTTTAGAAAAACAAGGTTAGGTAATAAATATCAGAAACATTATTACAACTTCCAGCCTGTGAGGACATTAGCAAAGATCTTCAAAGAGTAAGGTGTGCAGAAGACTGAGAAGGATGCTAGTGGGAACCCAACAGACCTTTCTAGTTTATGGGTTACCTTAGCTCCTAATGTTCTACTCTGCACAGTAATGGGTGAACAGCAAGATCTTGGCCAATTGAAATAACCATGCTTCAGTTGTAAAGCAGGAAGATATGTATCACTTTTCTGGATCCAGTTAACGTCTGGGTATTCAACTCTTAATATTATTGTTTACAAGGCTACCTGCCAGGACTATCTTCATTTCTCCTACATGTCCTGATCAAGGAACAAAGAGTTACATAAGATTGGATTTTATTCTCTTAGTCACAACAAGTATAGAAAAAAGTTCTTCATTTCCTGTGAACAGATCTGGCTCACTTAGTGTCTTCTCATATCTTAATCCTAAGCTTACAGTGACCTTAAACTTTGGCACTTGTTATTACATGTATCCTCACTACCAACAACCAGCAGCAACCACAGCAGTCACTGTAGAATCAAAGCAAGCAAAAGGTTCCTCTCGTTGGTATTTTAAAAAAGGAAATAGAGCATTTCAAGATTTTAAGAGCAATTCCTGTACTCAGAGAGATCTTAAAGCTTAAGTGAACTGGGAATACTCACTAACAGTGACCCATTGATAAACCTAGAGAATGATGTCCTGTTTCCATCCAAACAGCAGATACAGCACAGTACAAGTTCTCCCAACTTCCACCTCAATCTTGTTCTGACGTCATGTCTAGAACTGAGAAAGTTGCTTAGTCTTCACGCCCATTCAATCATACTATTCTTGGCATTAGATCTGTGCCTTCAGGCCTCAACCAATTCAAGATTCAGTTGTATGAAGCATTCATAACACGAGACAGTCCCTGCCCCAAAGAGCTTACCATATAAATAGCACTTTCTGAAAGCAAAGAGCAGTCAGGCTTTGCATTTCTGTATTAGCCCATCCACAAGGATGCTAATTACTGCCAGGAGAACTATGGTTTTATGATGTGAGAATCCTGTCTATTGGGAATCACATCTCACATCCAGCAAAGCAGCCATCAGACGGTAGTAACTATTTTTAGGCTACTTCTGACCTTTTCAAAAGTAAGGACTCTTCAAAAAGATTATTAAAATACTAAGTGAATTATGCAGAGAGTTGAATAGTCTGAAGAAAATGTAACTTCATTTAGTCTTGCATAATGTCTTTGGTAACACGGTTAGATTCTTTTGGCCCCCAACAGTCAGATTTTCCACTGAAGTGTTAGGATGCAAGTTGGGCTGGTTATTGAGTAATAGAGAAGGCTTTCTTACTTGTGCACACTTCCTAACCTCCAAGAGAACAAAGATTAATCAACAACATTGGGGAGGATGTTGTCATGAGATCCACTCACAAGATTTGTAGGGACTCCTGCAGGGGTTGCAATCCTTAAAACTGGCTTGGAATAAAATCTGAGAGATGAGAGCACACAAAGAAAACATTTTCAAAATAAAATCCAACACAGTTATTAATGATGGAATAAAGGAGGTTATACCATTGTAGTAAAGAAGTCTGGAGAGCAGAGTTCCAGAAGCAGACATTGTGAAGCGGGAAGAAATACAGAGGTGGACACCTGGTTCTGAGTTTGGTATCTAAAGCACCCAACTGGCCTTCAAAGCAAGTGCTCCTCATTCTGAAAATGGCTTCTAAAATCACTGCCAGTGCACCTTTACATTGGCTTCTCATGCTTCAGGATATTTTTGTGTTAACGTGGCATAAAGGGACAGCTCTGCACCTTAAAGCAAGGTACCTCAGGGATGCACAGCTGTGTGGCACAAACAAGCATCCACATGTACCTGCAGCTGGTGTGGTTCCAAGAAATCGCTGACCTCACCCTACTCAACACCAAAATTTCCACTTAGTGGGAGGAGAAACAGAGCAGATGCTGAGCAAGCTCTTGAAAACTGCCTCGCAGGGTGTTTGGGAGGAATTGCAAAGGGGTGGGCTCTGTTGCTCACGTGCTGGCTTTGCCTGTGGCCCTGCTGAGCTGCTCGTGACAATTGCAGCTAAAGAGAACTTAGCAAACCTTCCAAATTAAAGACTGACCAGCAAGTTTCTGAAACTCCTTAATTAGGAAAGGAGCCCCCTTCTCCAGGCTTGTCACACACAGCAGTCTGAGATAGGGTGGGGGCAGCTTGTCAGATAACCTTGTCCCTGAGCTGCAAAATGCCTTTCACTGTGGCTGACAGTGAAGTGCTTAATACTGCCTGTGAGTTTGGTACAGCACTGACAAGTTAACGAGCTGGGCAAGTACCAAGCCACAATCATGTCAGAAGATGCCTCCTTACCTCCCCACAAAACCATTACTTACCTGCCTGGCAAATAAAAATCCTGAATCATCAGAGTATTGAAACATGTGAGGCTTTGCTGCCAGACCTCTCAAAACAAGGGATAAAGGGAACAAATAGACAGTGGGAACCATAAAAAGGAAGGAGCTCAACTTAAAGAGAAGGATTAGCTGTCTAGATAACTTGGGGTGAGAGAGAACCAGGCAAAGTTGGAAGCGGTTGGCTTGTACAGCTGATGGAAGAGCAAGTTCCTGAAGAAGAACCAGTGGAAGTAGTCATAGACTAAAAGGCTGGACTGGATGCAGTGGAGATGGTGCTCCAGCTGCAGTAAGAGCAGGTAGGTCCAGATCTGCATCTTGTGTCTGAAGGCAGCTCGAGCAGAGCAGCCAAAGCCTAAAGGTCCTGGTTTCTCAGCTACCCCTAATAAAACTGACCGTGGCACATGAAAAGATGGTAAAGGCAAGCAAGTGCTCTGTGTGGAATGCTTTGCTGAGTTTCCCATGGGCTATCATGCAGTTTTTTGAGCCCTTCAGGGCAGCCAGAAAAAGAAAAAAGAAGGGAACCAAAAACTACAGGCCAAGCTGAAGGCAAAGCAGCGAGGGCTGAGCACGACAGCCTGCCAAGGGCATGCTGAGTAGCTCCAAATCACAAAAAATGCCTGTGAAGAATTAAGACTTGCCTTTGCAGGATCCAGTGGCTGGGGACACAAAGATGCACATGGAGGAAGGGAAGCAGAACCCAGGCTCAGTGCCAACCCAGATAACCAAGGGGACCAGAGGAAGGAAACCACAAAGCTTTGCAGTAAACACAGGGATTAGGAGAGGGGTAGATGAACCAGTCAGACAAAGTAACTGACCCAAACCTCTCTTCTCAAAACTCAGATAAGATTTGTGTTTTAAAAATATCCAGTGTTCTCTCCTCTCCTCCCACTTCCTATAGAACTTTTTTTTTTTTTTAACACTTTCTGGTTTTGGCCAGGAATGAGTAAGAAAGTGCCAGGATACTGCTAGGAAATCTGTCTGTTCTCACAGTGTTTCTGGCCCAATCAGGAGTAGGAGTGAGCTGGACTCTCAAGAGAGAGTCTGTTTCCATTTAATTTCCAGGCCAGTTTTGCAGACTTACAAGGTCAGGGTAAGGTGCCAGACTTCTGGGTGCTGCTGAAAAGAACCTTGAGACCTTGGAAACTTGTTTCTTCTCAGCAACCAGGAGAAATGTAAACACAAAGGAAAGAGCCTTGAGGAAGTGATGGCGTCACATTAGGAAACATGGAAGTTTAGAGCCTCCCATACTACCATATTTTACAAACCATCTTTCTTTCTTTCCAAGGTCAGGTCTCGGTTTTATAAGAAAAGCTACATCAGATTATTTAAAGGACAATTACTGAGTTGCACATTACCAAACAAAGACTAAATACTGTTTAGTGTTTCGTCCAGTTCTGTACTTTACACAAAAAAAAAATTAAAAAAACCCTGGAGAAACATTTATAATTGTGAGTAGGCAGGTGTAGGTAAATAACATCTGGTTAAAATGCCAGAAGGTGCTGGAGGGTTTTCCTGGCGAGGGGCCCTTGCAGGCTACTCACTCACTTGCTAGAATTCCCTGGGGTAGCTGGGGGTGTTTTGGAGAGGAAAAATGTTCAGGGACTGATGACTGAAAGGCAGGAGAAGCCTTCCTGAGAGCACAGAAGTAAAAGCAAAGCCTTGTGGGAACTGTCAGCGTAGGTGCAACTTGGTAGAGGTTTGGCTTTTCCCCTCCTCCTGGAGCAGCGGAGCCTGCACCAGCGTGGTTCTGACTGTCAGCTCCGGCAGGCACTGCTGGCATTGTGTAACTGCTCCACAGAGTAGCCCTGGCAAAAGCTTCAAGAGGCTGAGATGACTCCAAGTGTCACTGAGCAAATGGGCAAACGTGCTGAACCTGCCACTCAAAGGGCTCGTGGAGTCAGCACAAGAATTTGTCTGGCTTTTCTTTAGCACTTCCCTGGGGTTAAATTCTCAGCCCTTTTGAATATATTTGTTTTCTTTCAGCATACCAAAGAAACCACCCATCTAAAAACATTTGCTTTAAAAAAACCTCAACCCATCCATAATCAAAGAAAAATCGTATTTTCTGGAATTCTGGGGAGGGCAGAAGGAAGGATCTGTATTTTAGATTTTGAAATAAACCATCAGCTTACCTCTAGAAGCAGTTCAGGCATTTATTTTCAGGTATTTTATTCTAGCGAAAGAAAGTTACTTCAGCCCCAACTCCTCTGCTGCCAGCATCACTTTCACACAGTCCAGAGGAAGCTACACCTATCCCCACTCTGTTTACATAACTGGCATGTCCAAAGCAGAAGGATTGCAGCAAGATGTCCCACACCAGGCACAGAGCTAGCAAGAGACAGAAAAATAGGATATAAAAGCAGCTGCTTGACTTCACGTAAGTGATGGCCACACATAACATAGAAAACCAAAATTTTTAGTAACTCCAAAATACTTCTCAGAAAAAGCCAATTCAAAATGAGCATATCAATGCAAGTTCACTCTGAGCTTATCAAAAGACAGTGGACAGGAACAGCATTTGTCTCACCTAATATTGTTTCTAGAGCACACTTCAGACAAAACATCACACTTCCCACCTCCGACTCTAGCAGACACAGGAATTCCTGAATCTAACTGCATGTTTCAAAGATTTTTCAAGGTTTGAAAATTCTTGTAACAGGAGAAACTTCTTCGTAGGTACACTCAGACCCAACAGATGTTCACATTTAAACCTACCTGCATTATTTTTTTTTTCATGTTTATTTAGGAATTCTGCCCCATTTCATCCCCCATTTAAGACAGGCATCTAAGAGCTTCTGTGGTCCAGCAGGTCTTACAAGGCTCCTCTGGAGAAATCTCCCTTCTGAAAGATTTTGGCATGTCTAGCAAGGGCATAAATGCAAACACAAGGAGATCTTGTAGGGATTCGAACCTGGACTGCTGATGGTCCTGGGCAGCTCCAGGTGACCCTGCCTGAGCAGGGGGGATTGTACAAGGTGACATCCTGAGGCCCCTTCCAACCTCAACCATTCTCTGTTTCTCTGGGTATAAGCCCAGGACTGTGGGTGACAGAACAGCGCAGAAACAGAGATAGGCATTTTAGCCACCCTGACATTTTTTCACTCTCCTGTCGTCATTTGCCTCTGCATAATCCCACGTTTCTTTTCCACAGTTTTTCCTGCTTTGATGACCAATCACTTCCTTCCCCTTCCCTTTCATCATGTAGGTGAACCTTGAAGACAACTTCGCAACAATTCACCAGAAGTTTCTACTCAGACATGGTACGTGAAGAAAAAAACAGTTGGAATTTTGTCAGTCAAGACATTTTGGAGATACCCGTGGGGAAACTGTGAGGAAGGCAACATTGAAAAGCTAGCAGCAGACACACTGCTTAAAATACAGACATTCATGCACCTCTCCCAAACTTGGATTTGCTTTCCTAGAAGAAATACCATACTTATTTTTTGAGAATTCAGGAAAGATGTGAAGAACAAGCTCATACGAGAGACAAGGTGCAACCTTGACTGTGAAGCAACTACACGATTTCCAGTTGCCAGCTATGCCACAGCATCTCCCCAGACCTCTTTTAAATTGCACAAATTGTAAAAACCCCTACAGGTTTTATTTAAAAGTAACAAATATTATGCATTTACCTGATTTACTTTCCAAATTATTAGAATCAGAAAGAAAGGAAGAGTGAAGGCTAAATGTTCATAAATGTTGCAGGTAATAGAAATGCAGGCCATTAATTTTCAGCACTGCACAGATGGTAGGAAACAAGGGCACAAATGGATATCCAAAAAACCATCATAAATGACAGTGAATTTTCTAACTCTCAGCCTAATAAATGTATTATAATGTTAGTTAAAGTAGTCATAATATGTATGAATGCTAAAAGGCAGCCCAGAGCTGGGAGAGGAACCAAGGATGAACCATCTGACAGTGCTCATTATATAAGGTGTCATCTACCATCCTAGCAGAAAGTATTTTAAAGCCCTTTAAAGATACAGAGTATTTTCTAAAACCAACTTTTGAAGATCAGCATCTTGTTTTGAGATTATTAAAACAGCAGTAGCTTCTCCATCCATTGAGTTCTGGGGAGAAGGGCAACTACACATTGTGATATATAAAAATACATGACCTCTTTGATGTTATACGCAGCCAGACAATACCAGAATCACACAGCTGGCTTAATGTTAGAATTATTTGCTTGTGTTCAAGCATTGTGGGTTTTAACATTAGCAGAAATGCTCAAGACCTCAAATCACTACAATTTTAAGTCATAACCAGTAATTGTAAATTAACATTCTGAATGTTCTTTGGTCACCTCATAAATTCCTTAGCACTGTAATACTTTCTTCAGGGCACTAAGTGTTGACATAATGACTACCCTCAGTGACTCAAAAATGGAGTTTATGTTTGTAGGTGCTGAACTTTAAGGAGTCTGAACAAAAGCCGTAAGACACATACATAATGCATCAAACAATCCACTGGGGAACTCAACAAAAACACCCATTCTTTAGCCAGTCATGCAGCTTTAGGCTTCAGAAGATAAAAGAAAATGCCCTAATTATTAAACTGCCAATTCTTCCCAATAATTTTATATCACAGACTGAATAACCATTCTGGATAGTTCAATAACAACTCGTATATCTATCTAGGAAAGGAAGAGTTAATGGACATAGCAGATGATGGAGTTTCCCCACCTTCCCTGAACCCAAGGGCTGGCAGGCCCTTGGCAGAGGCAGCTGCTTCCCAGCTCAGCTGTCATATTCCATGTCAGGATACAAGGAATCTCTCTTGGCCTAACAGCTGTCTCCTCTAGTGGGCTGCCCAGTTCACTGCTTCCAAACATCATCAGTTTCTCCCTGCTCAAATTCTCTTTGGGCACATTTGGGTGGCTTCTAGTCCCAGCCTGCCCTGGGGAGAGAGGAACGGTCCAGTTCTGGGATAACTCTGCTGGGGTGAGGAGCAGAATGGTTTGGTTCTGGCATTCATGCTGGAAAAGATAATCCTGTGAATGAGCTCAACTGGTCCCAGCGTGAATCTTTCAGAGAGAGCAGCTATAATTTCATAACAAACTTCAAAATAAACATAGTAAACATGTGCCCAAGTCAAAGACTGCTCTCTGAAGGATACCCCAGATAAGCATCTTCCTAAGCAGATTTTTACTTCCTTTAGTGGAAACACACTCTGGTGGGTAAGTGCTGAGAGTGTTTCTAAGTGAATTTGTATTCAAAAGTGAGGCTCTTATCTTTGCAATCTTCTCGCTGCGATAGGAGCGGGGTAAGCAAAGCCAAGGTTAGATACTGCTCAGCTCACAATAGCAGCATGTGGTGCCTTTCAGAGCATGAATGCCAGTTTTTTACTGCAGGTGCTCTTGTGGTGTGGCCACAGGAGGAAAGCGATAACTGACATCCTTTTCCATTCAATTTACAGTCAAAAGAGGGTTTGTAATTTAGCAGTTGACTGGCTGAAGCTCAGCCCATATGGTAGCTGTTGTTCAGCAAAGGAAAAAAAACCCCAAGTACAGTACTTAAACCGGAAAGAACAGGCAGCCTGTGCATCAACTCCAAGCTTCAAGGGGGTTCTGGCCCACTTTCATTCATATTTAAATGTGCACGTTCACACTGGGGATAGGGACACCGAGCCACATTTCCTAATATTGCAAATCACTGCTTTACTTTAGGTCTTGTGTGTTGGATACAAAGAGGAAAAAAAAAGTGAATGCAGATTTGCATCAGTGTCCCATGAGGAATGCTGAACGTTAGAAGGAAAACCAGCTGGAAAATACATAAAGAGCACAACACAGACTCCAGTCTGCTTCTTTTTTCAGAATATTTCTCTCCCATTTGCAGCTCTAAGAGGCCCTGAAGTCACTGTCTACAGCACGTAATTCTGAACACAAAGAAAACAAAGACAAACTGCAGAGATCATTTTAAATACATCTATGAGGTGAAATGTAATTCAACTAGAAATGTCTGGACATTGATAAGGGAAAAAAAAAACCACAGCACTGTTTCTTTCCTTTTAGTCTTTTTGGAAAAAGTTAGGCTGTATTTCCTTAAAATCATTTTAAAAAGAAGTTTAAAATGGCAAATACCTCTCATGGATTCTTATAGGGAAAACAATACTTCAAACAAGAAACTGAAAGAATGACATGAAAAATAAAAATGGCAGAATGATAATTTCAGGTTAGTTTTAGCCTGGGGGAGTACTGCAAAATAAGTGATCAATACATGGTGCCCTGGCTGCTTGCAAACAACATGCAATCCTGCTGGTCTTTTGAATTATATTTACAGCTATGGAGCTTCCCAAGAAAGCAAGGAATAAAGGAGAATGAGCAAAGACAAAAAGCAGGAAACTGGAAGGAAGGAAAAGAAAAACCGGACAAAGCTGATCTTTTTCACACTTGGATTTCACTACTTCAGTCAATTTTTTTTATAACATTTATGGTATCACTGGGGACCTGGAAGTGACACATGACTTGAAGGAGAGATGTGGTTATTAAAACTGTGATTAGCAATCACAAGTGCGGGGCTTGTGAAATGATGCTTTTCCTGTGCAAATGCATCCCAGAGACAGGAGCTTCATAGAAACTGTATTTGCACATCACTGGACACACTGGCAGCTACTGCCAAGCAGCTTCAGTTCTGTCCATCTGCCCTTTATTTTGGGATAGGACACAGATGATATTAGCAAGCCAAGCAGGACACGTGCCACACTGAAATAAAATCAAAAAGAGTGAAAAACAATTTCTGCATTCTTCCAACTGGTACCCAAACTACCCAGTGTGTGTACCTTGCAATCAGATCTTAGGAACTGTTTTCTCTTCCTCTTGCCTGTGAAAAGCCTCACAAACATAACAGGAAACTGTCTGAGCATGAAGGAGAAATAGTGAAAGTGACTGTACACAAACTGCTCTCAGACACACAAGTGATCTGAAAACACTGCTCTTTTTTGGCTGATTTTAATATCATTATATGAGGCATTAATTAGGCTTTAGAAATTAATACAAATAACACAGAAAACCCATATTGTTCAAAAGGTAAAATGCATATAAGTCAACACATGGAAGGACTGACAAAGGAAAGGCTCTGCTTGAACTCAGCAATAGGTTGTGGCAAGAATATTCAGTTCTTCAGACTCTCTGCAGCTCTCGCAGTCTCGCCCCCCCTGCAACACCCTGGATGCTGCTGACATGAAGGCATTTACCAGGGAAACTGATAGGCACCACTCAGGGGTATTTTGAAAGAGCAATTTGCAAGCATACAATTTTGCATCCACCAAAAACCTGCTGTGTTAAATGAGAAAATTGCCTTTGTTGGTTCACGCAAAACTGGCCTTTTCTACAAATACAGGCCATTTGCTGTGGCTACACTGACGCAGTTTGATTTTTTGCAGTGTTTCTGCAATTTAAAAGCAGGTCACTGTGGAAAAGTGTTTCCCTTTGCTGTTGTGTTTCAGACTAATTAATAAAGCTACTCAGATCACAGAACTAAAAGAAAACACTGAAGTTACAGCTTGGGTAGCTGTGCATACTGCATAGGTTGGTATGGAACAGACTTGTTAGGAACATAAAAGGAGGCTATAATTACCCAAGTTTACTACCTTTAGAAAAGTGGCTTTGAGCAACTAAAAGCTAGTCATGCATCTAACAATATTAATATAAGCATTCTGTTATTTCATTCTGTTTTTCTGTAAGTTTTATTAGCAAGGCCAGGAGTCAGCATTAGTAATTTACAGTCTGTAAAAAGGATGATGTCATTGAAATGTGAAGAAGGTCAGAATCCCCAAAGAGAAATTATCTTAACAACAGAGTGAGATCATTCCATACACTTATCTGCTCCAAGGGGCAATAATCAAACAGACCTACATGTAAAGCCTAAGCTGAGCATTAGATAAAAGCTGCAGGGAGAGTACTTTCCCAACCTAATACAGCAGAGTGCTGTAGATTTTGCTCTGAGCTTCACTCATGAAAAAGCTTACTCTGCAAAGGTCCCAGTCCCATCTTTTTTTCCCCTAAAACATAAATAGGAAACCTTATAAGCATATGTGAATAGAAGATCTGGTTCTGTTTCAAGCAGAAGCACTGATACATACATGGAACTAAATAATGGGGCTCATAAAAAAAGAAGCATTTGCCTTTGACCTTTCATACAAGTTTAATATACAGCTCTCTGCTGCATTAAAATTCTACGTGCTGGTTAAGATTCCAATCTGCACCAAGAATAAAATCCTCCATAGGCCCTCAACCAGAATAAATCAGTTTAACTTCACTGATCTAAAAGAGCAACACTAGTTAACTAATGTTAGCTACCAAGACAAGAAAATTACACAAGTTTATATCATCTGAAAAAGCATCCACATTTTTATTGTTTTACCTTCTGAAACATTTTCATGTGGATATGGGGGGGTGAATGTTGCTGTGCTACAATAAAAAGAAAATCTGTCTCTACGGAACAGGGAGTGGTGCTAATCATCTTCAATAAGAATGAGTAATTCAACAAAAATTAAGTCAGTTTTTAAAAATGATGGATTTGTAACCAAGGTCTCCTCTTATTTAGAGGTGGCGAGTGTTGTTAGTTTGCCTCTTTCATCTCAAATAAACATAAATTGCCAAAGTTCAGTGCTTCTGAAGTGAAAAAGACATGCCATCTAATACGTTTAATGAAGAATTGCAATTGTGCTCCCACACGAGCTAACCAGCTTCCTGGATGTGGGTGTTTCATTTAAACTTCTAAGAGGACACCAGAACACATTTACATGAATATAGATCACTGCTTCCGCTGGGTGACTTAAATGCATCTTCCAGCTGTGGAGAAGGATTTTCTCGGTTTCAAAACATCCTTCTTAAATAAAGGAATTATTTCTTTCTTTTTACACAGATCAATAAGATCAGACCCACCTCTGAGCCTCCATATTCTCTTAGCAGCAGCCCTCATCCTCCTCCTTTGCCCTGTACCACAACTCGAATACTTCTGCCTGACAAACATTTCCTGGCACATTCTGAGTTCACAGGGAACGCTCAGTGGCAGACAAGCCTCACACCTCTGCCCACCTAATGCCATCACGTATCTCAGCACAGGCTAATGAGTTTGTAACATCAGCTCTTTCCATTCCTGATTAATATGGGTGTGCTGGAAGAATGACCATCACGAGTAGAGTTTCTCTCCCAAGAAACCTGCTGACTCTGGGTGTTCCTTCTAGAAGGATTTTATTTTTCTTAAACAAGCAAACAAAACCCAAGGCTGTTTCTTTAGCAGGAATGTGAGCATGAAAACTCAGTTTCAGCCTTCTTTCCTGGGGTAGTTAAATGTTTGCTCACTTTGCAGATCATCTGTGTGAGTGAAGGGGAACCCTGCAGCCCTATCAGCTGATCTCAGGAATGTGATCCATTAGAGAACCATCCTGCCCTGAGGGACCCAGCAGAGCCTATGTATGGAAGGCTGTCTGATTTAATGCTGCACAAACCGGTAATGACTTCTGATTAGATAATATAATACATCCCTGCGCAATCAGCATAGAAAAAACACCCCAGATTTTGCCACCAGTTCCTCCACTGCCACACAATTCACAAATCATTCATTTCACTTCCTGCAAGCATGCATTTTGTTTTTTAAACAACACTGTACGGCAAAATATGTAGTGTTCAAAAACACATTTGCCAGGCCAGAATGAAAGGAGAAAATACATTTTCTGATAACTTGATGAGCTCCTGGCTTGTTCTCCCCAAATCTTCTATCTCAAAAGAAAAGCAGCACGTTCTTTGGGAGTGTCATTATAAGTCAGTGATGAACATCATCACCAAGAAGTTTGATATAGCAGCACCAGAAAAGGAAATACAGCATAATAGGGGAAGGCTCCATCTTTCCCTTGAAAATATACCTAAAATTCCTTGTATTTGTTTAAAACCACAGAACAAAAGGGATGGAAAATAAATAAACTCCCCTTACTTTGTTGTAATTCCAGAAAGCAGCCTTTTAGAGGATAACAACATAAAACCAACATAGCTCAAAGTCATGGAAAATATCTTTTGATTTCAAAATTAAAAAGTGTTGCAAAATTTCAGTCTCTAAGTATCAGGAAATCATTATTTCTGCTAACCTCCTCTGCAACATCTCCATCAAACATTCCAAAATAATATTTGTTGTAACAAAAAGGCCTTGGACCGTACCAAATTCTTGTTTTCTCTTCTACAATCTTACCTCTCGTTGCACAACTCTCCAAAGTGAAGTTTGCCCATTTATCCAGCAATCATCCTTCTCTCTCCAGCCTTGATAACTGCTTCATCTACAACAGCATTTAATGTCAACAAAAGCAGAGTGAAAAGCTTACTCTTTGACTTTTTTTGCCCTTTCGTTACTTGTTCAGGATGATTAAAGCTAATCCGGAATAATTTCAAATTGATTTTTACATCTGAAATATCAAACACAACAACTTACCGTTTCTCTCCCTTTTGTTGATGTGCTGGATAATTATGTTGTGCAAGATTTAAACACTTAATCTTTCTCTCTGAGAAAAGAGCAGTAATTCATAGGAACCGGTGAGGGAAGGAAAGCTCCAGTTCAGTTTTAGTCCCACCTGGAACCCCTTGCCCAGACCCCAAAGATTCAGCCTAAGCACTTTGACTCACGGTGGTGACTCAAGACTTCTCTAGTAAAAGCACAGCACAACACTCTGGTTTGCTCTGAGACCAGCTGGGGCTACAAGCTGGGTGCTAAAGGAGGGCTGTATCTTGAGAAAATCTTTATAAAGTCGTATCCAAGGTCTAAAAGTTCAAAGAGAATAAACGATTCCTTAAAGATTTGCCCTGATAAAAAGCAGGGGTAACCCAGCACACATTGAGCAAGGAAGGAAGAATCAAGACCAGCGTTTCCCCCCACAACAACTCGATATTTTGCCAGATTTATTGTCAGCCTCCAGCCCTTCTGCTTTGGATCACGCAGACTCAAATCAAGAATTACATCTAGAGAAAAAGGCATCTGCTCAGGGACTATTAGCAGCTCTTTGTTTTATAAAGTGACCAATGTTTCCAAAGGATGCAACATCTTTTCTTTTTCAATAAGGATTTTGCAAGCAGCTTATCTGCAGTGAAAAAAACACCACCGTTTTATAAAAATGTATTACAAAAGTCATTTTTACAGTTACAGTAAAAGACCACAACACAGACATTAAGAGTCTGTCCCTCAAAACCACAGGTCTTTCATTTAGTTGGTGGTTTGGGATTTTTTGTTTGTTGTTTTTAAAGTAAAATACTATATTTAGGGGTTCTTGTACGCATTTGGTTTTTTCTGCCATCATGGTGAAGTTGCAAACATTTCCATGTTTTTCTCTAATTTGATGCCAACATCAAGCTGGAAACTTTTTTTTTTTTTTTAAAAAAAGAAACCCGAGATTCTGATGAAATACAAGACCTGAGGTTTTTAGGAAAAACAAAGTATCACAAGGTTTGTCATAAAAACATGCAGTTTGGCAGCAGTGACAGTCTTATGTACAGTAGCTTGCTATTTATAGGTGTGCTTACAAGTCTGCAGACATATTTCTGCTCTCCAGTAACAACCTGTGAAGAAGAAAGGCTCGGCAACAATTATCACAGATACCTGTCGCTTTGTAAGCCAGGAACAAAACCCAAGTGGCACAAAACCAGACCCTCATCTGGCAGAAACCAGAAAGAACTTAGCAAAAGTCAAATAAACAACAAATTACCCGAACTGATACCTAAAACTGTGTATGCCCCCAAAGCAGCAGGCCAGGCTGTGTCACAGCACACCTGCACGGACTGAGCTGCAGAAGAAAGGCACCCCCAGGGAGTCCGTTCCCGCAGCAGTGCCAGTCCCACGGCTGCACCCAGGGTGTCTCTGGCACAGTATTTATGATTTTCATATTGGTCAGTGATTCTTTCACTGAACAGTTCCTTTGTTCCTGCCAAGCTGAGGTCTGAGTTGATATCCAGCTTCAGCTTTCCTGTGGCTGTTTGTTCTCAGGACACATTCCCTGGGTTAGCACGGCCAATACACGGGCTGGGGAATGTGGCTCTTCTTTTCACTGTCTAAGAGTGAATCACACAGAGTATGACAATGACATTGCTCATGTCCAAACTGCTAATATCAATACTCAATCTGTTTATACACAAAAGCAAGGGAACCTTAGTTACTTCACCTTTCAGACAATATTTAGAAGATGCAGCTGTTTGCCATTTTTTTAGTTACATATGAAGAAATACACAGTTTCTTTCTGATCAGAGAAATACGTTCCCTGCAAGCTCCAGGGCAGAAGCAGAGCTCAGCTTGTCAGCCACCAACTCTCCTGTACACAGTTAGGTAACTGTGACACTGTGATGATAATCACAGCTTTAGTATTTTCTCTTTGGATTGGAAAATGATGCAGATAAACTCAAACACAAGTGACAGCTGTCAGAAAACAGGATGGTTACTGAACTTCCCTTTTCCATAGCCCAAACTCATCCAGCCCAGGATAGCAGAGGCTTCTTCATGTGCTTTGGGGTGCCCAACTGAGAGAGAACCACAAGAACAAAAGAATAATTAAAGAATTTCCCCTATATCATTCTCTTACTTGAGAAAGAGTAACCTTTCCAATTTCATTATGCCAGGCCTCCCACCTTCATGAAGATGAATTTCAGAACAACATCCCTGCAAAATATACTTCCATTCAATTCCTCAGGCTCCACCTGTCCCAGCAGCAAGATTCAACAGAAGCCATGATTCACTGGCTGGTCCTGGCAGAAAGGGATTAAAACGGTTATTTAGAGCTGCTTTCTATACAGTCAGTGAACTGGCACCCAGGGAATTGCTGCTGCTGGGAATGCACAGCTCCCTTTCACCATGAAAGCTCCCTGAAATGATGAGTCTGCCACGGTCAAGGGGTTTTTACTAAAGTCTACAGGACAGCAACAGAGAACAGGCTGGAGAGGCTTCTTTCTTCATGCTGTCCTTTGCAGAGGCAAGGCTACACAGAAGGGATGCTCTCACTGGTAATTACACTCTGCCTGTCAAGGCAGCGTATCTTCCGTACAGCACACTTGCACACCATCTATTATTGAACACTTCTGGTGCACAAAGCAATCTCATTATGCAATGAAAACAGTTCCTGTAAAGGCATCTATGCAAGTGTGATGTTATTTTTTTTCCATAATATTTTTATGTTTCTCTTCCACTCTTCCCCTTTCACACCAGCTGCAGTCAAATTACTCACTGGCCTTGATGCTTACAATGTTGGATGTGATAGGAACAGACTAGACGTTGTTTTAACACAGGAAGGTTAATTTAAAATAACCTTCCTAAGCTGTTCATACTGCAAGACAGCAACATTACAAGGAGAAGACATGGATTCCTAAATAGGATCAGCTTTCAGCGATCAGACCGGGGTAGCAGCACTTGTCATGAACATTCTGTGCCGAGTCTCCAGGGGAAGCGCAGCTTCAGCTGCCACTTACACAGCTCCTTCTGTCAGTCACCCAGGAAGCAATGCCAGCTTTTTCTACTAAAGAACCTTTCTCTTCATCTCCTCAAGGTAAATGCTACCATGACAGGAGATGAAAGACAGAAAATGCTCCGTAGCACGCCTGCTCCTGTATTTCAGCGCCAGTTTACTCTGGATGTATCTTTATCACTGAGCAAATAAATCAGCCTTTGAAATTAGGTTGATTGCTATAAAATCATCATTTAAAAGAGCCTTAGGAAGATTAAAAAAAAAAAGAGGACTTACAGTCAAATACATGTATTAGAGGCAACTAGAAACTTACTGCTTAATGGTTTTATCACTCCTGCCATGAAAATATTTGAGGGATTTTTGTCATGTCAGTCCCTACTCCTACATGACTGACCTTGACTTTGCATCCTCCCATTGAACAAAGCAGTAATATCTCAGAGTGCTCGGGCAATAAGTCTAGCCAAAAAGTTCCACTGCCTTCAGACGCAGCAAAGGATTAGGATTCCTGAAGCTGTCATGGACTTTGCCAAGGCCTCTTTAAGCATGATTAAATCTGCCTCTTCATCAAGATCAACCTTCTTCCACTAAGGACAGCAGAGGCTCTACTTGCATGGTGGCCACACCAAACTATTTTCTTGAATCCTGCAATGAAAAGGCTGCTGAACATTCCCTTTTTCAAATGCCATAAAAACATTACACTGAGTTAGAAGGCCAGGGATCATTTTGTACTAACTCCTCTGAAAAGCTTGTTGCTTACTCCACAGCCAGCCTTTTAGATTAACATTGTGGCTTTTTTATTCTATTTTAAGCAATTTATCATCCAGAATTATTGTTTTTATGAGAACATGGCAGAGGGGACAATGGAACTCACCTCTCATGGAGTCATCATGAAAGCCCAAAAGTTTCTTAAGTCTTGTCTCTAACTCTGAGGCCTTTGCTACAGCAAAACAAATGACAAAATATGCCAAGGTAGCAGCCTACACTGGCATAAATCATTCAGAAAGCAATGAAATAAGAGTGATTTATTCATTACCTGACAATTTATTACAGTGGAAAAGAACCATATGAAAAATTCTGGAAAGAGCTCTCCCCAGATGGGAAAAAGGCAGCACTGAATTGGTGATGATCAATCTGCCTCCCATTTGTAAAGCCACCTGACAAGATGCAGGTTTTAGCTGTGCTCTGTGGCCACTTCACAAACAAGTATCATAACAGTGCTGAACTCCCCTCCCTCTCAAGGGGCAGCAAACATGTGCGAGCATGTAGGAAATGGAGGGCTTAAAAAGGCCAGAGATTCTTCTGACAAAAGTTTTATTTTTGCTGTCTGGGTGAATTATTATTTATTGTTAGCCTTTTACACCAGCAGCTTTTCTGGGGAAAAAAATGCATCTAGATATCTCACGAGAGAACAGTGAGACATGTCACTCTGCAAAGGTGAAGGACAAGGCTTTTATACAGCCATGAAAAATGGCAACAGGAAAACACTACTGAATTTTGCATTTTTTGCAGGTTGTTTTTGTTCAAATTCCAGAATCAGCAAGTCTTTAAGGAGATAAGCAGTTTCAGTAAAAAGAAGTAAGATGATAATAAAAATATTCCTCTAAAGAATCAGTGAGGTGTTGTGGAGTCGAATCCTTGGTAAAATAGGAAATGAAGGAGGAGGGATGAGTAAAAAGGAAGAAAGGATTAATTAACAATAACGAAATAAATAAATAAAGCTCCTGTAGGAAAACAGCATCTGTTGAAACAGAAAAGTCTCTGCCAAACAGCCCAAACCACACTACTTCACAGTATCTATTTTTTCCTCCTGTTAGTCATGGTTTGCTGAAGTTTTATAATCATAAAATGTCACAGCTGTAAAAAGCCAATGCCCCCAAAACTTTTCAGTTTATTAATAAATACTATAAAAATAAATATTAATTTCTATCTTATATAATTTTGAGTAGATCCAAACTAGCACAAAACAAGTCAAAAAGTACACATTCACAACAGAGGATATGACTAAGCCACATCAAGTAGATAAGAGCCCAAGATGCAGACATACTGCTAAATCAAATCAGTATTTACATGTAAATATTTTATCTTGCACACAAACTGTTTGTCTCAACACTGGTGAAATCAGCCTGGCCTACACAGGCAACTCACGTTAGCACTGTATTTCCCTTCTCAGGGCTGTACTGGAGCAGCACATCAGAGATTTGAGGATTTGAGGAGCAGAACTGCAAACTGGAGAGGGACAGCACGGTAAGAAAAACACACACCTTTTATCATTTTATCATCTATGCAGGGTTTGAACTAAGAGATTCTACTCCAAGGAACAATTTCAAAACATTTTATGAATACCAAAAGGACTATCAGCCAACATTACAACAGGTACTAAAAAGACCTTATCTCCATATGGGGATATACACAGGATATCCTATAAATGATGCAACAAAGAAAATTATACTCCCTTGCCTAGTTTCAACTCTTGGGTTTTCACAGGCAGTCTGGTATGAACAAGAATCAAAGTGAATCACGAGCTACGTGAGAATTCAAACTGCATTAAAAAAATGGTGCTGACAAAATAATCCAGCTCATTCACATCTTTTCCTCCACATGCTCTTCTACTTCTGCTTCCAAAGGAAACTAGGAAGAAGCACAGAAAAGTTCACACAGCATTCTGAACCAAACTGAAGTTAGACAGGAGAAACCCTATCAGAAGAAGTAAAACCTTCAGATACTCTGTCTAAAGAATTTAGATTGACATGATCAGGGCCAGGAGAAAACTCACCTGAGCTTCCAATTCGAGTTCTGCTGCCAAGTCACACTGTGGGAGGTTTTAAGCTTTGAGTCCCATCTGTAAACGGTACTTGTCTGGCACTAGGTTTATTTAAATGAAAAAATGTTTCAGACAGATATATTTGAGAAAACCCTCCCTAATCAAGAGCGCTGTTTCGCTCCCAGAATTTTCAAGTACAGTGTATTTGCTTCCTGTGTAAAACACAAGAAGAAAACCATGCCCAGTTCCTCATTTATACTGGAGAGACTCCCCTACCCCAGAATGTGGAGACAAACAAGCAAGCACTTAGCAAAGTTCAGGTTCTTTCATCCTTGTGGGTCTCAGGTAGTTGCACAACCAGGTGACTCCCTGCGCACACAAAATAGTTTCCCAAGAAAAGCCTGGTACTTAAAATAAAAGTTAAGCATTCAAAATCACTCTGCTTGCGAACCAAGTAACAGTTTTCTTTTCCATAAGAAGCAAAACTGATATCAGTAAGTTCCCCCTGCTGCTTTAACTGACAGACACAGAATAAGTACTCAGGAAGACCAGGCACGTGCTAAAGGTGCACAAGGCAATCACAAGTTAAAGAAATAGTTATATTCCTGAAAGAAAAGGACAACCTATTTGCATGGTTATCTGAAACGGAATGTTTGCAATCAGCAAAGACTAGAGGTAGCAGAAAGTCAGTTGGCACAAAATTTAAGGGCTTATTTCCAATTCATTTAACTAATATCAGAAACTCTTCAAAGACACTTATTGTATGATCTTCCACCCAAGGTTTCCACTTCTTTAACTAAAACTTATGCTCTGAGGGCTTCTTTTCCAGTTAGTCTTGGTCTGAATCATTTTGGAGCCCTCTGCATCCTAGACACCTGCAAACAGCAAGGTATTTTGTATGTTTTTGTAAGTGTCCCCTTTCACTGAATCCAAAACAACAGGCTGAATGGGCAGAATTTCTGGAAGAGTCTGTAAACGCACACACAGGACTGGCAGAAGCAGCTGTATATCTCGTTCAGAGACAGCAGCTCCCACCTTAGGATAAACCTATGCAATTTTACTAAGATGTGCTGTAAGGAGAGCAAAAAAGACAAATGTTGCTTGGTTTCTTGCAGTGCTTAGTCTTCCATATGTGCTATTTTGGATCTTTGATTTAAAGAAGATACATTATAGTGCCTTAGGTTAACTGATTACATGAGAAACAGAGTAAAACAAATAGTTTAGAAACTCCTAGTAGGCTTAGAACTATTTGCATGTAGGTAACTATGGAAAGTACTGGTGAGAAACAAATACATTACAAAAAAAACCATTAAAAACAGAGTCAAAACCATTAAGGAGCTAAATTCAGTGCATAGTTTATTTGCAACAAGCTCACCAACCAGCTCTAACTGCAACTACATGAGATAAATCAGAAAGAAACAAATTCGATTTGGAGTTCCTAATCCTTGTGACAGGAGGTTCAATAGGGCAGCAAATTTTAAAAATTGAGACCAAATGCCTATATTTTATTTAAATAAACTATTTTCTCTGTATAAAAGTTGGAAAGGCTTAAGTTTATTAAAACCTAAGCCACAGGTATAGCATGTAAGAAAAATGGTGTCGAAGAACAAAGTCCAGATGAAATTTTGAATCTACTGCATATAAAATAATCCACCCGCACTCAGCTGAGTCAGGAGAGAAAGGAGGGAGACACAGCTACTTATTTCTACTGAGAGTTCTTTGCTTTTCAGCATGTTCCACAATTTTTTCTTCTACATACAGTCCCTTTCTCTTCCTTACTGCATTCATGTACTTGCGGGCCTGGTTCTCCGAGTCTGCCTTTTCCCCAAAGTGCAAATATTCTTCCTCAGTCGTTGGGACCCAGAATGGGTCACTTGAAATGATCTATAAAAAGAGACCAAAAAAAAGTAAAGTTCATTGGTACATTTCAGGTAATCGATTGCTAAAGTAGAGAAATACAAAAGTAGAGTAGATCAAGTTTTCTGGAAAGCCTGCAATTAGCTATTTAAGCAGAAAACAAGAATTAAGACACACTATGTAGTCTGAGAAGCCCATGATAACTTTTCGAATTCAGTTGCAATTATCTGCATAGAAGTTTTTTTTAAAAGCAATTTTAATTGCCAGCCAGCAAACAGTGCCAAATAACATTCAGAAAATACTGACACTTCAGTAAAGAAATCCTTACTTAGAACATTATCTCACTACAATTTTATTAGAATTTATAAGAACTGAAGATTTCTGGTCATTTCTGTGCCCTCTGTTCTTCAATCCCAATCCCGAGTTGGACAGATGGTTTAAAAATCACTCTTTCTGGTTCTAACATATTTAGCAGAGCTGTTCTTGCAGCTTATTAGCCCTTGTCTGAAGAGATTTTAGATCTAACATGATCAGAGAAAAATTGGACATAATAATTGGATAATTATCCCCAGTTCATCTTATATACCCCCTGCACTTCTCAGACTACCACAGAGAGTATTACAAAGATGTAATTATATCGTCTTTAAAGTCTCTCCTCATTTCATCGTGGACAACAAGGCTACAATATTTTTAATGCTCCAAATCTGAAGAGATATTTACCCTTTACCTTTGGACTATGCAAATATCACACAAATTCTAGGCTTAATGCTAACTAGCTAATCAAAGACAAGAACTCTCTCCCTAGAGAACTGATGTCTGGGTGCCCAACCAAAATTGTATAGGCTTACAGTGCTGAGATTGAACTTCTGTTCCCACCAGAGGACAAATAAAAGTATAACAGAGTAAAAAACACTGTGGTTAATGAACTCTGAGAAAAATAACAAGATCACCTTCCAAGAACTCTAAATATGATTAGGCAGGGATAGTATTGAACATATTTTGTTATACAGGTTTTATTGCAAATTTGAAAAATACTTATTTTACTTCATTGTAAATTTTCTCAGAAGATACAGTTACAGGTAGCAACTTTTGCTAAAAAAATTAAAAATAAAGGTAATACTGCATTCATTTCTTAAACAAAATCTTCATGGAAAAAGGAGTGCAGACAAGTATTAGTTACTGCAAGAATCATGATAGTTACAACAATAACTGAGCATATCACTCTATAATAATTTCTGAAATATTAGCACTAGTGTTAATAACTGACAAGTAGAGAAAAAATTTCCCTAAACTCCCAATTTCAGCTGAATGTTATAAACCCTTTCTACTGTTACAAACTTTCTCTTCTGACCCATCCTTTCAATTGCATATGATATTTCAATCCACACAAAATTTCCTAAAGCTTAAGTTACATACACTAACAAGAAGAGGAATTAAAAATGATGACTTAAGATGGACAATTTTCCCCAGAAACGTCAACAGTTGTGAAGCCCTAATTTAATCCCTCATCTTAAGTAACACCTAACACAACCAAACAACTTCCACCTTACGGGGAGTTAGGAGAATGACCATGGCAGAAGACGTCTAGCTTGTATTAGGTAACACTGTAGGTCCAATTCTGCAAAAACAGTATATAAAGCCAAACCAACAAAACCAGTTCTAGTTTGTTACAGCTGAGCACATACAGAGTACTGTTCAATTAAGTGGATATTACTCGTGCTGAAAGTGACAGCTAATCTCAATTATTTAGGTGGAAAATGACTATGCACAGGGCTGCCTGGCTGAAAACCAAAAGCAAGTAGAGCTCAGAAATAAACAGTATGAAACTTAGCTTTCCAAATTTTTCTATGTTTATTTTTAACGTAAGGACTGTCTAACCACAGAAAAATCTGCCTGAGTCATACCCACTCTGGTGTCTTGCACAGGGCCTTATAACCAATGCTGAGAAACGTAAAGGTGGTTCCTTGACAGCTTACATCAATTAAAAAAGAATGGTCCCCACTCTTTGAGAGTTTCAAAGTTTTACCATTGGTTTATGCACTAGAAATAAAGGGCAGTGAGGGCTGCATGTTGACTTGATGAAGTTGTCGTGATGCTCGTCCTGAACATCTTAATGATGTAAAGCTAGCAGGGACTTCCCTGCTTATGGTCTGCCTAAAGAGATGAACAAACAGAAATTTCAAAGTCCAGGAACACACAAAGAAGAAAAGGTAATTCATGCTCAGTGGATTTGCTCCACACTGAACTACCGAGGGAGGTCATACAGCTACAAACCAGGATAACTTAAAGGCTGTTACGATCCCCTTTGAAGAAGTTTTTTTTTTTTTACATTAGTAAGAAATGTAACACCCAGAAATTGTGCCCAGAGAGAAGCAGTGAAACAGCAGTTCTTGAAGAAAGAATAAGACAGAGGAGTCCAAAATTATACAAAATTGAACTTACAGATCAAATCTACCTGTAAATATTTAGATACTGTAGTGATGGATGCATAAGAAAATCCCCAGGTTTGACAGACTGGCTCTTTCAATAATTGATGGAAGACTTGTTCTACTGAAGTTTTACCCCAAATACTTCTTCCACTGATAATAATTCTTTATCCTTCAACGGGTCTCAGGAAAGTCAGCATAACAGGCAGCTCAAATGTATGTACTATTTAGCAGCCAGCAAGGGTGAACCTGCAAACTTGCTGCAGCACGAGGCTACAGAATCCTGAGTGAACCTTGTACTGCTACACGATGCAGAGCTGCACTGTAAAGAGGCTAATCAGGTTCCAAAAACTACCTCAGGAGGTAGCTTTGCTTCTCAAACTGTTTAAATAATTCATCCACTACATACTGCTTCTAGAGCAACATCTGGTGGCATCAGAAAATTTCTGTTAGAGCACCATGGCCACTGGTCCTCACACTGCACAGCTGAGGTATTCAGCACATGTGTGACCACACCCTGGTAAGCAATGAGAAAGGGGAAGCCAGAGCAGCTGAGCCAGCTGGAACCTGGGGCATCAGCTGTGCATCCCCTGTAAGAAGTCACAGAACCCTAACATGAGTACACAGAGGTGTTACTGACACAGTGACACAAAAAAATAAGCAGGAAGTTTTCTTTTTTAAAAGTTCTGATTCTGTAAAGGGAAGGTGAGGATACAAACTAGACTGTTCCTCTTTAGTCCCATACTAATGAATCAAAGCAAATGCTTATAGCAGGTGGCACCCATCATTCCCCATGCTCTGTTAATACAGTGCGAGCAAACAAGAGAGAAAAATCCTTTCCATCTAAGGCTCCCAAAGCATTGCCATCAATATCCTTACAATAGGCACTGTCACAATGGTGGGTCTGGGCTTCCTGGAACCAGAGCTGAGAAGCTTTTTAGGGCCTGAGCTATTGTTTCTATTCATGGGAACCACATAGGGATGGCTCTGGAATTTGTGACAGAAATTGATGTTTTTGTCTGGATAAAGTCCTAAATTTAAAATTATGTAGATTTTTCAGTACAAAACTAAAACATATAACCCAAGACTCCTTTTAAAACCAAAAACATGATAGCATCTCAACAAGAAGTTATATTCCTAAACAAAAACTTCAATGAAAGAACAGAACTGGAAATTCAAAATAAGCTTTTCATAGATGAAAAATCTTTGTGACTCAAAAAATTCAGTTAACCTTCTATCAAAGGTCTTTGCCTCTCTGTCTCTCTGCTTGTGTATCATGTGTGTTTGGGAATTCCTGAAGAGGGAGGACAAGAAAATTATCACAGCTAAACTTTATACCCCAAGTAAAACAGGCAAAAAACATCAAGAAGCACCAACATCAGGAAAAAGACTCTGCAAAACCAATGACATGATGGTACTGTTAGTATTGTGGTAAAGTATATTTTAGTATATATCTGCCTTAAGTGCAAAGAGCCCAGCACACGCACGATTACACCTCCAAAGTGTGCCCGACAACTCGACACAACCTCCAGGCTGTGCCCTCAACACAACCAAGTATTTCTATGCTACATCGGCAAGACTCTCCTGAAAACCATTTCTTTTAAAAAGTGAACTATAAATCAAGATTTGTACAGTGGATCACTGGACCAGCATTTACTCTATTAGAGAACAAGTATTTTCTCTAAATGCAACCATATAAAATGCAATACAGTAAAATGAATCAGTGCACAGCAGCTGATACAATCCTTAAATCTATTATTGCAAATGCAATGCTTAAGTGATGGAAATGTTCTTATTAGAGGAACATTTAAATTAAGGAACATTTTAAATTAATCTTCATTGAGTTACTTTCTAGAAGTCTTGATATAATTTGTTCAAAGTATGACTTCAAAATGAAAACACCCCCAGTCAAATATATGCTGAAGTGTGTCCCTACAATTCCTCCCTAGGTATAAATAAAACAGTTTATAATGTGGTCAGCTGGGATTAGGAATTTCAAAAGAAGTGAATAGATTACTTAAAACACTAAGTGAAGAGCGTTCTTGAGAAAAAAATCATTCTAAAGCAAGACGTTTCATTAAATATCACCACTATTCAAACCAACACACCCAAACAATGAAGTCTCGTAAGACTTGTTCAGTAACAGCATGCAGAGGAGCACAAGCCAAACAGATGTCACGTTCTTTTAGCCTAACAACTACATGTTCATTATTCAAGCAGTAAATGCCTGTATCTTTGTCAGAGACATATTCTGAATTCCTGTAATAATTAATCAATAAAAACAAATACTATGAGCATACTATGTTAATACTGAAAGACGATAGAGTGTGTACTAATTCTGTAAATGATTACGTAAGCTAATCAAGCCTGTCAATAAGACATGAGTTAGATCACTTGCACTTCAAGAGGACTTGGAATTTGAAGCCTTAATTTGAGGATGATTTATTATTTGCATTTTAGTGTCACCCAGATGGCTCCAATAGTGATCCTGATCCCATTGTCTAGTGTATTTCACAAAATGATGGTATGAAACAGTCTCTGCCTAAGGCAGCCTAATTATGTACAACAAGGTTGAGAGAAGCAGTAAAAGCAAACAGAAAGGATCTGCCTAGTTCATCCCAAAGGTCAGGCAGAGCTGGGAACACAGCCATGTTCCTGGTAGCATTTCCCCTACTGGTCCTTACTGCCTGATGAAGACAGAAAATTTCTCTGGAGCCAAATATCATCAATGTGGAAAATGCTTTAGTTGGACCATGAATAGAAAGAGCAGTCTAACACTGTCTGATGGAGATTTTAAGACCAGAAAGCAACATTACAGCCTTTGTGAACTGCTTAATAAGAAATCCCAAGAAAAACTAAAGTTAGTATCACCAGTGGCCCTCAGCGCTGCAGGAAAACAGAAGTTCCTTTAAAAACAATAAAATTGTTATGCACAATAACAAGGGCGGTGAGGCATCAGTGTATCAGAATCCTTTCTACCTTTGAAAACTTGATTCCAGAACGATATTTCAAGAGCATTCACAGCTCAGAAATGACATAGACTGTGCAACTTAAAAAGGTATAGCTCATGCACATCTGAGATGTCTGGGAAACTGAAATTTTCAAGTAAACTTACTTTTGGGTAAAATGGCAGAACTTTGCAGAGGTTTATGTGAACAATAAAAAACCCTGCTGTTTTTTAAAAACACCACATGCAATATGCTGGGTAATGCTGTGCAAGTGCTTCTGCACTGAGCACAGACAAACGCAAGGCCACCTGGATACAGGCAAAATAGAGAATACCCTACGTGTCTGTGTTAGGAGTGCAGATTCCCTACAGGTGAAATGAGCATCTAAAAGTATCTCCTAATTCAGAGCCACCATTCACAATGTATAATGGGCGCTGCCAAGGCCTTAAAATGCCCAGCCAGATACAAGAACTCCTCTTAGAAGAAATACTGTAATAATGAACACTTAGTTATAAAATAAACTCATACAAGTTTATTTTGGCTCAAGAGCATCATCCTTGTTTGTGTCTCAATAAAAAAAGGAGACATGTGGCTCTACTTCTGCAGTTTTTCCTATTACTTAAGAAACATGTATTGACAGGATTAAAGCCACACCACTACCACTTTTATTTACTGTTTCAATTAGCTTCAGATGTCCTCACCCATACAATGAGCTTCCCAGATTTGACAGGTTCCAGGTTACTCCTCAAATTCATTTACATGCCTAAACTGTTGCTGGCACAATAATGTATGTAAAGTTACAGTTCAAACCTAGAGCAGATTCACAGATTCTCCCAGTCTCATTACTTTGGCCTGCTTCCTGCTTAATGCAAGCCTAACAATCTCATCCAGCAACTCCTATATTAAGCCTCATCTTCTGAGTTTTAAAATGACTTCCAATTCAAAAGGAATGAATTCTGAGAATATAAAACTTCCAGATTCAGAATGTCTCATATTCTTAGCAATTATTACACACAGTCATTCTCTTACCCTTCTCCAGAACCCTGAAGCACATCCTAGACACTGTTCTACTTAGAAGGGATAATGAAAAAGAATTCTGATTAAAAGTGTTTACAATTCACTCCTGCCCTGCCAAGAATAAAAGTGAGTCTTGCAACCAACCATTATGCAATCTAAAAGATGGGAATTAACAGAAATACTGTACATTTCACAACTTTACAACTAGTAGATGTCTTTGACAATTTCCAGACTAGCTGAAAATTCAATCAGCATCTGTATAGAGCCACGTGCATTACTTTTTTTAACTTACAACACAGATTTCCCAAATGGGATTAGAGCTCCAATATTCTAAGCATTGTGCAATCACAAATATCTTCTTGTTCAAAGAACCTTATGATTAAGATAAAATGGCATGACAGAGTAGAAGATTAACTGCAAAGAATAAAGAGACAACAAAAGAACAGGGCTCAAGCAAAAACATATACTAACTGAAGGGGTATTACTAATTCAAGGATTAAAAAAAAATACAAGTAGTTCATAATAATCCTGAAGTTAAATATTTTAAACTAACACTTCAGAAGAAAGTTTATATTGAAATCTACAAAAATAATGCCAAGTAAACCCAACACACCTAACAATTGCCTAGGCATATCACAGAGGAAAATACCTGACTAATTTTTAAAACTGATCTGTGTAGGCTGGGACCAAACTGAAAGCTCCCACTAATGGCTATTTGGTGCCATTTTCTACAGGCAGGAGTAAATTACATAAACGTACCAGAATAAACTAATAAAAAAGGGAGTATCTCACAAGATAGACCTCGAAACAAGTATTGGTCCATCCCCTGGGGCTGGAGCAATCTGAACTGTACAAAACACATTCATTAACTGAAGGGGGAAAAAAAAGGCACTATCATTTCCAAAGAGACCAAAATGGCTTCATTTAAATTTAGGCTCCATCACTGACCTTCCTGTGTTTAGAGTCCACAAATCATGTTAATGAAATACAATAAAAGCATCAATTCAAACCTCAATTCTTTAAACATACTCTATGCATGTGATTCCCATGATATTAAGTGTTAAAAAGTTCAAAAATCCCCAAAAGTGTCCATTTCACTATGTGTAAAATGGGGTTAACAACACGTTAGAAGGAATCTGTGTAGGGTGGCAATGTCAAAGTCACACCTAACACCTGATGCAACTTGACAGGATTTTTTATTTGAGGGTTTTCTTTTGTGCAGAACACAGAGACAAAAATAAACAGGATCTGAGACACAAACCATTTCTCATGGCTTCTCTGTCATGCCACCACTAGAGATTCTGAAAATTCTATTTGTTTAGCAATTGTGCTGATGATGGAGGGTAACATGCACTCCTTCTGCCATCACTGCACCGAGCCAACATTTCTAGTAGCTTAGTAAAAGGCTTATTTTGTCACAAAAATATGTGAGCATGGCTTTCAATGAGACAAAAAAATCCCAATCCTCCCCACTGACAGATTGGCCAGGTGGAAAGGTGACTGGCTTACACAATAATTTTTCCTACTACATTTTAACATACCAGCTGCAAATATAGTCTCTCCTCGGGGTCAAGTTTTAGAAAACGTTGCCAGTTGTTCAAATCTCCCTTTCCTGTGCATATCTATAATTATGTGTGAACATTGTCTTATGTGAAATTCATAACATCTGACAGTGAACATACAGGCCAAGGTTTGGGGTAGAAGGGAAAGCCAAGAGGCACAGGGTTTGTGGTTTTGCTTAGTGATGGGGCACAGTAGCTACAAAACCTAAAGAAGCTGGCACAAACCAATAATTATCTGGAATTACCATCCTTCTCACTGATATCCCTCTAGGGCACTGATGGCAGGGGCTATTCAGACAAAAGACCAGTTAAGCCACAAGACCTCACCAGCTGCACTTCAGATGAGAACATCCAAAACTGACAAGACTACTGTGTGCAACACTGCCAACACCCACTGCTTTGAGGTACCTGACCTGTAACTGCCTTTTACACCTCAAAGGCTGTAGTTTATCCACTATCTATAGAGAGTTGTCTTTTATTTTCCTTTTTGCATTCTGTGTAGTTGTGTAGCTGTTTTTCCCTTCCATGCTCCTCTGTGAAACTGAACTGTTACAAGATTAAATGAATCAGTGTTGAGGGAGGGGAGGTAAGTCCCTGGTCCCTGCATTTTCTAACACCAGGAAGGTACCACTGCCAAAGAAGACAAAATGTGCTTTTCCAAGTGTACTATTTCAAGGATTCCCAACTCTTTAGTTAGCACATGGCTGGTTTGCAGAGGTCATCCTTTTCCATTAGTACCCACATAAAATTCCTGAGGCAGTTACAACAGTTACTAACAAAGAAATACTGTTAGTGGAGTATTTCACAGATACCATCTAGTAGGACAATTTAGCTACAGGAACTGAGGAGGAATCCACATCATGTGAAAAACCAGAACATACTTCAGAGAAGAGCAGTGGTGAGCAGTCCATAGCTGGCAACTGCACAGACTATTAATGACCTCAAAAATCTGAAGCTGGTTGGACTCAGACTTGACATTTGAGGTGACAAAATAAATCAGAAGATGAAACAAACAAAAAGACTTTTCATCCATTTACAAAAGTTTCTACTGGAACAAATAAACACCTAACTAAAAAACAAAACAAATAACCCAAACCATAACAAAAAACCCCAAAACCCAACCAAACCCAGAAAAACCTAGACTTCATAGTTAATTTTAAAAATTTAATGTGAAAAGTTTATACTGACTCCTGCCCTTGAACCCAACTTTAGCTCCTTCAGTGGAGTCTTCTGAGAAGCCCTACAATGCAGGTGGTTTGTCTTAAACAAGGAACTCTAATTTACAGCTTTTTCTATTTCTCCTTGAGGATCTACTATCCCCATGACAGGAACAAACTACAGTTCACTCTCAGCTGTTGATACACCATATCAGCTTTCCCACCTGCCTATTTAAATCCTTTCCAGCTTCACATTCACCTCTTCATTTCTCTAAGTTACAAAATGATCAAAATGAATGATTTCGAGGACCCCTCCACTTACTACCAGCATATTTAGTTTTGAAAAAATGAAATCTATTCCCTTTGCTTTTAAATATGAAAATACATGTTGACTTGGACTACATAAAGACAAAAAAAACCTCAAAAAGCCTGAGGGCCTGCTAACCCCTAAAAGGTTAAATTTCATGTGCATTAGATTTATTGATGCATTTTCTGTTAGTGGTAGGTTGGGATTGTTTTGTGGTTTTGGGTTTTTTTCCCACTCCCTAAAAAAATTTACCAGAGAACTCATTAAAAAAAGGCACTTAAATTCAGGAAAAAACATTTATAAAGAATCAGTCTCATTTATGAAGGACTTACATTCTACTGAAATAAAAAAGCATCCCATCTAAAAATGTAAATACATTTCTGAACAGTGTATCTGCAAAAAAAGGTAAGACTAATATAAGGCTACTTTTTTTCTCCTCATTTCAAAAAGGAATTAATCAAATGTCTTGACCAAAACTTAACCTTTTCTGCTTATTATTCCAGTCTGCCACATCTGCAGGAAATGGATCACCAAACCAGACGGAGTGGATAGATATTCTTACCTCCCAGTGGCTGAACACCAGCTGTGGACTGGCCAGGCCACTGGTTCTCTTCCTGATTTCATCAGCAAAGCCAAAGCTTTCTGCTACTGGCAGCACTGCCTTAATAATAAACACATCCGTCCCCTCTTTCATCTCCTCGTGTAACACTTTGCCTTCTCTCTTGGACAACACAGCATACACACGACCTGCAAAGACAATTTTGATGAGCTTACCAGCATATTTATATTCTGCATCATGAAGAGAAATACATAAATATTTATACAGGAGGCTTCAGCATTAAGTAAAATGCATAACTTCTCTGGCTAACATTCTTCCTTGTAAGTGGACCAATTAAGCAGACCCACTGAATTCAAACAAACAATATATTCTGCCTGTACAAAGTGAACAACCATATGAACAACATTTAATACTTTATCACTACTGCATAAATCCACACAGGTACATTTTATACAGTCATATGACTGATTTTAAAAGGCACTTGGCCAGATTATGTGCCTAACTTGCTTTAGTTCTCACAACCAAATATTTGAGAATCATTACTAAGAAGTATTACTCTCTTTAAGGAATTGTGTCTTAGCTACCTTTAGGAATTTGTTTGGAACACCATATCCATACATGGTACTTGTCCCAGATAGTACATGCCATTCAAATCACAGAAAACTTGCTTATCTGAAATACTACATATTTATTATGCTTAATGTGTTCAATTAGTTTCTTAATTAATTCTGTCTTAAGTTAGTCATGGATAATTTCAATTTTCTTTCCCAAATTAATACTCAATCCATTAAAATACAATGCATGTATCATGCAAGTAGCTGTAAAAATGCCCATGTTTGACGTCACAGTAGGCAGTAAGTTTTTAAAACAGTTTTGCTAACTTATGAGTTAAGTATTCTACAGACAAAAACGAACAAATGCATTTGTGTTGATCAAGAAAACCTATACACTGAAAAAACGGTTTAGGAATGCCCACGTTTACAAACATGAACAGTTAATAAGCATTAGATGTACAAATAAGAGTACCTTGCTGTGAAGAACAAGCTGAGACCAATTTCTAAGAGGTTCAAATAAATTATATTGCACTGAAAACACATGAATACATACTGCTGCCTTTTAAACAGCTGGGCAGAACTGATTCTTACTGAAAATAATTAGAAATATACATTACTTTGTAATAACTGCTACCTATTCTGACTTGACAGAAAGGTATCATTAAATACTATAGCCACATGCACTGATTTGCATATATATTGAGGAAATGTTGGAGTGGGTTTATTTGCCTTTATTTTTAAAATACAGAATCTGGTCCTTCTTCAGAAAATTCAGCACAATCACGCTGTTAAATCTTCCTATCAGATGTAAGGAATGAAGCATCAATTCAGCAGCAAACATTTCAGAGTTTATAGTTCTCTAATAAAATGTGGTTTGAAGTGCTCTTTCTATTATCACTGATAATTTTATCTGCTTGTGCCCTTACCAGGACCTCCTCACTGTTCCTCTGACTGAACTTCACCTGTACTACGCACAATAGTCTTCTTAATGCTCACGAGGAAATTGAGGAAATACTTAAGATTCTATATTTAAAATCACAAAAAGATTAAGGCATTTGGGAGATAAGGCACTGAGCTTGCCAGGCATGTACAGCCTTTGTTAACATAACTAAGCAATTTCAAGTCTATGGAAATTTCAGAGAGTCCAAAAGGCTATGAAAGGGTCATAGCACAGCTCTCAACTCAGTAACTGCTTTAAAGCGCAAGTTTAAACACTGCAAAAGAACACCACATCATGGTCACTGTACATATTCTGTGTATGAACACACAGTATATATTAAAGGCAATTTGTTAAAGCAAGTATGTTCACAGCTTAGAGGTTATTTTACCAACTGTTTTTAGTAGGATGTAGCAAACTTTCCATACTTATTAATAAGTAAGGTAACATTTACCACAAAGCACTTTACATGCACATATTTTGGCCATAATCCACTGAAGATTATTCTTTGATGCCAATTTATAGCTTTAGTAAATGGGTTTTAGCTACATGTATTTATTTGATTCCCACAGTCTGGAGTGCTGGCTCAGTCAGTGGTTGCACAAAGAACCTATATAAGGTCTTCAGTTTTACCACTATGGGCAGACTGCACTATATTGAAGAAATACTGTTTCTACTCTAATTAGCTGAATGGATTTAGCAGCATCAATCACTACGTGTATCAAGTGGCAGACGCATGCAGGACCCAAGTCTAAACCCAAGCCCATTACACTGGACACATACAAGCTTGCAACACATCCCTGTGTTCCCCTTTCTTTGCTCCTCACTCAGCTCCAGTTCAGTTTATTTTGTCAGGAAAGTCTGACGGAAAAAGCTTTCTATACTGAGAACTTTTCCAGAAGCTAACATCTTAGAAACAAGCAGATGTATATGAACATACATTAAAATTCACTGGGTATCAATGTATGGAATGCCAAGGGGAAGAATAAAGTCACAAAAGCCAGCGGTTTGTCACATGTCAGCTGCCAAGTCTGACTGGATAGCAGGCATGCTTTTCACTTCCCCTAATGAGGACGCAATTTATTAGCTTCAATTTCCATAATAAAAATTAAACTCATGAATTCCTAATGAAATAAGTGCATGTCCATGGTTATTACCACACAACTTATATTCATTAGATTGGACTAATTCGCTTGCATGTCTGAGTCCTAAATTACACTCATTAAATATAAATATAGATAAATAAATAAATAAATACATGCATTAGAAAGCCATGTTTCCATTTGAGTTTATGGCACAATTGATGAGCCAATGCATGTTACTGCAATCATGCTTTTTAGGCAGCAGGTATTTTGGAAAACAGCAATTTATACAGTGTTTTTGT
The DNA here is from genome assembly GCA_013396755.1 of Sclerurus mexicanus. Lineage (NCBI taxonomy): Eukaryota > Metazoa > Chordata > Aves > Passeriformes > Furnariidae > Sclerurus > Sclerurus mexicanus. The sequence goes on along the minus strand of VWZF01006443.1, from coordinate 669,577 downwards.
GGTTTCAAAACTGATATTTTGCTTATAGCTTGATGTAGAGATAACATATAACACTAAAAAGCCTAGTTTTGATAGGCATGCTTACAGGCTAGAAGGACAGTTTAAAATGCCAAAGTTCTCTGTCACAGTAAGTCGTGTCCAAGGGAATGTGTTAATAAGCTTCCCACAGACCACCTTTTAGCAGGCCTGCTACAGAGCCCTGACAGGAGAGAACACGATCATTTTGAACAACTGCTCGCTCAAAGGCATTTCTTTCCACTACACACAATTTTAAATTTTGCTCTTTGGACTGCTATCATTACGCTTGTGTTATCCTAAGATTTTTTACAACAAGTAAACAAATATTTAATTATCGTATATAGGTTATACTATAATTTCTGTCATTTTCAGTACTATCAAAGTAAATTTGCCAATAGCTTAAATGCAACAGAAGTTAAGTTTTAAAGGAAATCTTACTGCATTGGACTGGATTTGGCGTGCAAGCACCTCCCATGGAAAACTCCAAGAACAAATGTTAGGGTGAGTTAAGTGGTGTTGTAAGTAGGTCATAAAAACAAGTTTAAGTAGGTGTAAGTGGTAAGGTAATATAAGTGACACAATTTGGTATGCACTGGGTTTGCAAAGTGATCTACTTGCATATCAGAAGGATATAGATGCTACTTAAAAAAAACCCAAAATTACCAACTGGACTGCAACAACAATTTCAGGTTCCTTTCCCTGATTTTATTTCTATATTCTTTATTATATTATCTTAAAACATCTTGATATGGCATTAACTAAGATTCTGCACTCACTTTACAAACAGGACAGATTTCCCACCTCTTCATGGAACTAATGCTTAAACAGAAGGGAAATATTGATATTTGTGGTTACTGAAGTTGATATTACAAAAACTGCATAAAAAGGCAACATTTGGTACCTTACACTTCCAAAAAGGTGCAGCATTGCCATTTATGCACGTTTCAGAGAACCAAGAAGAATGCAAAGTTTTCACTCAGAATAGTATAAATACTACAGGTTTTATAAAATCATTGTACAACTCGACTAGAGAACTAAAAAAACGTCCAACAAAACTCTTAATCAAGTTAGACTTTTGGATTCGGTCTCATTTATAAAACCTCAGCTTGGCACTCAAGAAAGCAAATTCTCGACAAAGGTTTATTTCCTCGGTCTTACCCAAAACTTCGGCAGTAGCCATGATTTCACACGTGTACATTGCTGCCATGAGCCTCTGAGGTTTCGCTTGCAAAGCGTAACGACAAGCTTCCTTCATGGTGGCAATCAGCTGTCCAGAGAAGGGACCGTAACAATCTGCAATTAACAATTCTCCCTTTTGTTTACTCATTTTCTCAGGTGATTCTGTACCATTTTGCTTCCTGTCCTGGTGTTCATTCCCGCTGTGGCTTTCCTCAGTGCAACCGCTTATTAGAGCGTTATCTTCATTTTGCTGATGTTCTGTGGCATCACGGTCCCCTGAATCCTGCTGACTAGTTGACAGCGTATCTCCAACTTTATTTATTTCCCATTTTTCCACCGTAAAACAAACACCCATGAGGGGTTCTTCACACATGGGACCTGAAAGTGTAGCCAGCTGGAATCCACTTACTATGCTGTTGTCAAAGTCTCTGTATTTACTTACTTCTTTCACAGTGTTCCCAAGGCACTGCCACACAGACCTTTTGTAGCCCTCAAAATTATATAACAAAATATTAGGCCCACATTTCCGTGGTCCGAATGACCAGATCTGATCAACAGCATTTCTCCACTTCCTTCCCTGCAGATTTTTCTCCAATTTTTGTTTGAATTCTTTGATTCTATCGAGAGTCTTCTGATTTATCTCATGGGTCTTTTTATCTTCGTTCAGAGATGTGTTGAGTTGCTCCATAGTTCGAATTAAGTCACTGTTTTCTTCCAGAAGTCGAGTTACCTCCTCAGGAAGTGGCATTGCTCTCACGCTGAGAGTAGCTTGTTTATTTGGAGTGGATATTGTAACAAGCCCATCTGAATCAACCTGAACTCCTTCAGGAATTTTGTTTTGGTCCTCTTTCGTTTGGTGTATGACAGCAACTTTCTGCTGTTTTCCTATTTCCTCATTCACCATATCGACTTTTGGAGGTCTCGTGATCGTCTCTCGGAACGGTATAATCGGTGCTGATACGCTAATCTGTACCTTTGCAAACCTAGAAAACGAAGTTTAAAAATTAGTTTAAAATTCTGAAAATTATTTTAAACCTGTGGGTGGAAGGTAGGGCAATGGACTTAACACGGAACACATGTTCACAAACAAAACTGGCTGCAATACAGATTATTAGGTAATGCATTTCAAACTCAAAGTTTTATGTACTTCAAGAAGGAGGCATTGCCTCTTGTGCCTTCAGAAGCATGTGGAAAGGAACTGAAGAAAACAAAAGCAAAAGCATTGCTCTGCCTCTCTGTAAATCGCTGGCTCACCCGTGTCTTGAAAACTATGTGCTGCTGTTGTCTGCCCTCAAACAAAACACATGGAATAAAGACAATCCAAGGAACACCAGCACCAGCAGCCTTCAGACATGCCGAGGGTGCAAGAGGGGGTACAAAATCACGAGAGGCACGGGGAAGGCTCATTAGGATTGAGAGCCACAGCACAAGAGACCCTCAAGTGACATGGACAGGGGCCTGGGAAAGCATCACAGCTACCCTGATTTTACTCCTCCCGGACAGTTGTGGGCCACGTGGCTGCAAACATGTTACTGAGCAAGATGGACACTTGATTTCCACCAGTACACCTGCTCAGAGAGTGAGATGCCCTGAGAAGATGAAGCACCGGGTAAGCTGAACAGAGCTCGGGTAACCCAGTTCTGTTTACCCAATGTACAAGTATTCTCTCTTCAGCCGGGAGCACTCGGAGAGCTGATATTCCCATTCTCACCACATTCCTGGCACAGCAACAAGCACAAAGTCAACAGGAATAATTTTTGGTCTGATAACAGGTATTATAAAAGTTTCACGATAGAAAGTGATGCTTTCAAGTCAGGTCAAACGTTTTAGGCATGTCAAATGTTATTAGTCATGGTAAGAAGAAAAGGAAGCATTACTTATTACATTTATCTGACAGACTCAAAGTTCAGAGCAGTGTATCCTTCCCAACCACTCCTAGGCACTGAGCAGGTTCATTAAATGACTAGTCAAAGGACTAAGCAAAATTTCCGATGTTCTGCCAAATTTTGGCACTGTGCTAAAATAGGTTACCGAGGAAAAACAAATACAGTTGTAAGCTTTATTTTCATGGGAATCAAAACCAGGAGATCTGTCCTTTATGCAATTCTTCCAAGCACTTGCACTATACCAAAAAAACAAACAAAACCTCCCCCACACACCATCGCTACCTTAATTCTTTGTTTCTCATTCTGAACAGGCTAATTTAATCCCCTTGTGCTTAGTACTTGCAATGCTCTTTGGAGAGAAAGTTCTAAAAATTTCTATTGTAAAAAGCAGAAAATAAAATGTTCAAAGTTACAAGGTCTAATTTCTTACTCTATTCAAAAAGAACTAATTGGGAAGAAAAAAACAAATTTAGCAAAATTAAGCAGAACATACATATTTAATCATTTAGATAAACACAGATGATTGAGCTTTTAGTTGTTTCCATGTCTCTCCACATTTTTGACAATAAGTATCACTTAAACATAATTTTCTAAATACACACTGGGAAAACTAAAATTAAATATGTGCCTTTGAAAAAGTCTGATTAAAATCTTGACAAAGACAATACACATTGTAGTTTGAATTCAGCAGAACCTCCTCAGTTGTTGTAATTAGTCCAAAAACATCAACTTAGCAAAACCCAGTTGATGCAATTATGGCAGATGCTAACAAGAGAATTCTGCACCACTACAAATGTGACTTAACCATTCTGAATAACATTTCCCACATTTTTGGGGAAAAACTTGTGGGTCACATTTTGAGGTTGTTAGATGCTGTCTCGATTCCTAGTTCATAATTTGTTATTCCAAATTATCCACACTTAGAAGAATTTAAATGTTTGCACAGAAACACAGAGAGCTAATACAGCTCACACTTCAGGGCACAACTTTTCCTCTTGACACTTTAATAGTCAACTAGTGCAAGTGTACCACTGCCAGAATTGACAAGAAATCCATGAGAAGGGGAGCAAGACAGGGATCCCATTCTGGACTTTTCCTTTTAGAAAATGGGGAGAGAAGGAAGGGACAATTCTTGTCCGACAAGCCAGCACGTGAGAGATGACAGCTAAGATATGCCAGATTCTCAGAGATGACTTCAAGAAGCCTGAGCCAGTAAACACACTTGCTCCCAGCTCCTTTTGGGAGAAGGTATCCACGTGACAAAAGCAGGCATCAGGAACCACATGCCAAGCAGGACAATGGTGGGAGCCCCGCTGGTTTGGCTCTGCAGGCATTTCTTGCTTTTGCTGAAGATGCCTCAAGCACAGAGTGGGCTTTGGTAGTTTGGAACACTGACAGCATTATCTTGAGGAATACAAGGAAGGCACACAAAAGGGTCACTTCTGACAGTTCATCATTCTCTTAACAAAAGCCAAAATAGATGACAACTCAAAAAGATCCAAAACTATGTACCAAAACCTAAAGGGTAGGATTGTATAGGGACCGCTACTAGCTGCTCACTATAATCCTATTTCCCTATATATCTACTATTTTATGATTTTGTTTTCAGATTTGGACCAATGCCAGTAAGAAAAGCACTTACACAATCTTGCTGTGCAAACCGCAGCTAAAGACAGGCACAACCAGTTTTGCTTTAACACACTACATTTGAGCATGGATATTAATAAATAATCCTATGTTTTTAGAAGTGGTAAAAATGTGTTGCATTAAGCTGTAAGGAGGATAACCATTAAAACATACATCCAATTTTACAACTGATCCAGTCTAACTTCCATAAGAAATGACTGTTCTCTTGTATTAACTTGAAATGAGTATGGGTAGAGTAACACCAACATCATCAGGTTTGCCTTTTGGTTTAGAAAGAAAATGATAGCAAATGTATGAGGCAGAAATACCAGAGATGTTTTAGCAAATGAAGTTATAGGAAAGGATTGTTTCAGACAACTGTTCTTCTACCATTTGGAGAAACATTACAAGATACTAAATATATGCACATACGCTTTCAAAAAATGCTGCTCATGAATGAGATTAACATTTGAAAAAAATAATAAATGAGAAAAGGAAAGGGATAGAGTGTGCACCTACAATTTTGGTCTTGGTGAATTCTAACTTTTGAGAATTCATTTATGAGACATGATTCCCCTCAGTTTTTGTTTTGTACAAACACTATATTACACTCTTAATTGGACTCCTAAATCTACTACAATTTATAATTTCTAGAAAGTGCCCAAAAGATTAATAAGATGTATAGAAGTGATAAGCTAGTGGCTTCTGTCCAACTGCAGATAATTTTACAGCTACAAAAAGGTACATTTATGACCCAATGGTAAAAGCTGTTAGTGGATAAAGCTCTATTTTACCAGAATATAAATCAAAGATATCCATCTGACAGAGAAATACAACAGACACCTACTGAACTAAAAATATTTCTTCCTACTTGCCCTCTAACCTTTCTTTCAGGTCATCCAAGCAACGCTGAAGATGAACTTCTCCTGCTGTCACCAGCACATGTTCTCCTGTCTCCTGGATTAAAACCTGCACACACGGATCAGCTTGGTTTAAAAGCTTCATTCCTCTGACCAGCTGAGGCATCTCACCTGGCAAAATAAAATATTATTAACAAAGTAATACTGGAAAAGGAATACTTGAAATGGCATAAACTTAACTGAGAAATAGTAACACTCATTTTTATGGGAGTCTAAACATAAATACTCACTTTAGGAATACTCAAAAACTTTCAGTGGGCAAGTTTCTGCTTATGAATCACAGAGAGTGGTATGGTTTAAGAGCAGCAACTGAAAACATAAGCTGTACTCCAAATTTGTCACCAGCAATTTATGTACTGATGATAAAATTCACATCACAGAACCATAACCACAGTACACACTTCAATGGATTGGACATTTTCTGTTTACACAGCTTTACAATAGGTTTAGTGTAACAAGCCAGCTATTGACTATGGCTGTGCTTTGTTGATTCCTATATACAATCAACTTCAGATACAGCTCATAAACAGCTCACAATCTAATAAAAACCAAGAATTTTATTGATATGAAGTGATGAAAAAATTCAGGACCTCACTCATCATTTTCACAAATTATCAAATTATAACCTTTCTTATTTATTACAACTGTTTAATGTCATCTTTCAGTAAATGATTATATTTCCGTGCAATCTTTCATGACTAAGTGTAGCAACCTCTAAATTGCTCATGCTTATAATGTTCCAAATACATAAATAATGACATATTAGCTTTACTAAAATAAAACTAAAAAGCATTCCATATGGATTACTTAGACGGCATAACAGCAAATGAAGCACAGGAAGGATTTTAAATTAGCTGGAAGCCAGTGTAAAGCTTTAAAGCAATTAAAGCCTGAAAAGGGGTAAAAGCAGGAATGTGAGAGCTTTTTGGGTGAAACGAATCACAGCTGTCCCTAAAGTGAAGGTGTTTAAAAAGAGTTGCCTAAAAGTTAATGGAGAATGAACAACCACAGCTGAGTCAAATCTGGCTAGATTACATCAAGGCTATGCATAAACACCTCATGTCAGCAGCCCTTCATAATGAATACAATTTAAAAAAATTAATTATGAATCCTTTTTTTCATTTCACAAGCGTGCTAAAGAATACCCACAGGCTTTCTCGGAATGCATATTCATATTCAGAAGGAAGAGTGACATTAAACTTGTCATTCACTTGGAGACTATTAAAAGAAATATGATATTGTATATTTACTGCTAAGCTAAGAGTGTAATAAAAAAGTAACCTTGAAAAACAAACAAACAAAAAGGGGAAAAAACACAGTGTTAGTTCACATGGCCGACACAGCTGAACAGAGACTCTGAACTCTGCCTTCTGCATTTAAGCTTACAGAGTGATAAACACTTTTTTTTCCCCTTTTAGAGCTCATAGTAGCCATACAGAAAGGTTTTGACGTGAATGCAGCAATTTCATAAAACGTATATAAGGAAATATTTATTTGAGTACTTGAAATGGCATAAACTTTGCTTGTATAGGGACCGCTCCAGATGCAGTTCTGGAGTAGGTTTGACGTGGCCATACAATGTGAGAATGTGCTAGGGCCACCTCAAGACCACATACAGCTCACTGGGCAACCGAGTGCCTTCAAGCTGAGCCTGCAATGGCCAAATGCTGTTTGTCTTCCTGTTACTGCAAGCAGCAGTGGATTTTCAGGAAACTTTCACAAAAATTGCTACCTTTCAGGCTTCTGTCCCTCTAAGAAATTTAGTTCAAATCATAGACTTAGAAGTTACCAAGGAGAAGAGACTAAGGAATGGTGCAAGAATGATAGAACTTCACTTCTTAAGGAAAAAAATTACCCCCGAATCGGTCAGTAGTTCTAGAATTACATTCCTCTAACATTTAACATTATAACATCTACCTTAATACTGCACTCAGCAGAACCACTAATTTCCAATACTTTCAAAACTGCTTTAACAAATGCAGGATGTACAACACATGATTATCCGTTACTCAAACACACAAAACAAATAACTGCTAAGCTGTCCAATCGCTTTCTAAAAAAACATATAATCTTAGTGTTAGAGTGTTTTGCAGCTGAACATAAAGCCAGTTATTTTGGTTCTACTAACACCACAAAAACAAATGGAAATTGGGCTGAAATTCAAATAAAGCCGGAGAAATACCACTCTCTGGTTTGGAGGAGGGGATCAATGTGAAGAAGTACTGCAAATCTGTACCACCAGCTTAATGATACAGTACACAAGAATGGCAGCAGAAAGGGAAAACCCACAGATCTACTTACCTTCACACCAAAGGAATACTGAACTTTTATGCCCCATGTGGTGTCTCACTTGTGGAACAGCTAAGTCTGACCACAAAAGGGCACAACAAGGTCTCCTGTAGCTCTTCACCTACTGAGACATGAGCGAGCCAGTGGGAACAACTCATATGTGGCCCTCTAGACAACATATATATTCAATTTATACTGGGCTAATCTCTGATTCAGTGGCTAAATCATAAACTAGACCAATCACTAAGGGTAGGAAGCTGCAGTACGGCCACACTGAATTTGTGTTACTCTCCCCATTCTCCTTTAAACTTACTTGGATGCTTTGGCTCCACAGCCACCCGCACAATCGGTGTCGCTTCAAAGTTGAGAGGTGTAAATGGGGGGCAAGCAGGTGATGTTGACAGTGTTGCAGACTTTAGCACAAAATCTTGCAGGCCTCCTATTCCTAATGGCAATTGGAGGGCAAAAAAAGAAAAAAAAGCAAAACAACAAAAAACATATCAATTGCTGTCATATTAAATGAGACTGAAGACATGATCATCAAGTTAAAAAAAAAGATGAAATCACTCTATTTAGAAAAATAAGATCCAAAAACTCCTCACTGTTCATATAAAGTGTCTGTTAAAATATTTGTGCATAAACTGGGTTCTCAAGTCTCTGGTGTGACATCTGGCATTGAGTCTCTCAGTTCCCACTGCAGTCCCTCAGTATTTTAAAAAGGCCTGTTTATAACTCTGAAGAACAGAAAGGACATGAGGACTTTTTTCCCCTTCTGGTACGTCCAAGCCTTTGTACAGCTCGGACATAATTTTGGTGGCTTAAGTTTAGAGAAATTTAGACTGCAAGAGCCCTGCAATGGTCATCCAGTCCAACTTCACAGTCAGATCCAGGTGCTCAGATACTTATCCACTCAAGTTTTAAAACTTTTAATGAAGGAGACTGCACAGGCTCTGTTGCCAAGCTCTTCTAAGTGCTTAATTATTACTATTGTGAAGAAAGCTTTTTTTCTCTTCCCACCCCCTCATACCCACTTGGGATTCCCTTTTTTTCCAACTTGATTCTTGTACAATTTAATTTATCACATAGTAAGCTATTAATTCTCATCCTAATATATTTTATAATGCTGGCAAGTTGAAGAAAAGTGAGCTAAAATTTTAGTCATAAGAAAAAATATTACCTATAAATCTGCAAAGTAGCTGCTGTAAATGCCTATTTAGTCCTGGCTGGTTGGCACATTTAAGAGAATTTGAAATTATTGCCTTCAAATTCCTAACCAAGAGGACATCACTCATTATTTAGTCAAGGCTATAAAAACATGACTAGAAGTGTTTGAGTAATAAAGACAACAAATAAAGCCGACATCAATAAACAGTCACTTTCCCTGATGCTCCTTCAATCATAAACAACGAGTTACAGTACTTCTAATAAATTAAATGTAACTTAAAATATTATGAGAAAACTGAAACCTTCAGCTGACAATCTGTATCTGCTAAAAATTAAATTCACACTGTAGACTCCAGTGCATTTGTGCTCCTTCCTCCTCATTCTCTCCTACGTGCCCAAGCAGCGATAAGCAGGGAAGTTCTTAACCCCAGTTCCCCATTATCACCCTAATACTCTTCCAGGCTCCTCTTGTTTTGGCTTAGCTTGCTTTATTTGATGCCAAAAACACAGGGGGTCAGCTTCCACCCTATGAGCTCATGAGGGAGTTTGGGTTGTGAAGAGCCAGTTGCTGCAGAGTTCTCATCTGCACGAGGCTGCTCCTCTGGGGCTGGAAGCCCGGCCAGCAGGGATGCCAAAACCCAAAATGTCATTGTATAGAAAACCTGCCTCAAAATAACTGGAAGCAGAACGACATTCAACGGCTTTAAATGCAGGATTGCAGATGCTACAAAGAAAATAAATCTGTATAAACTCTGTGTTGCACCTGACCTATGACCAGCATGTATTTCCTCTTTTTCACTTATTCAACATGTGGTTTGAATGAAAACCAAATGCTGGATCATCGTCACCACCAGGGACTGAGAAAAGGGATGGGTCCATTTTATTCTGATCTTCTCCAGCTGGTAAAAGGAAAATGATTTAGAATGGGAGGTGAACAGCTTCTTTTCAGTGTAATGTGAACCAGAGAAATAAAGTTACCAAATCTTACTTCAGACAGACTCCCTTTTTCCTTAACACATTACTGTACTCTTACTGCCATAAAGAAAACTTGAAGCTTTTTGCTCTTTTGTCTCACATTTAAAGGTATAAATACATGAAATATAATACTGTCTAGCACCAACAACACACTGAAAATAAAAAACCCTGTCAGTTTTCATGAAAATCTGTTCAGCTTACAACCTGAGTGTTTTAATTGCTGAATTATGTGAGCTACCACGGAGCAGTATCCAGCTCTGATGAATCTATTCAATTTACAAATTCTTTGTAACAAATGTTGGAAAAAAATCCATAAATGCTCTTGGACACTTTGTTGCACAAAGTGATTACTGAGTAATTGCTAATGCATTTTCTGAATAATATCAGAGAAAGACATAACAAAATTAATTCTGAAGTACCCCATGACATATCAATGGAAGAATTCTGCTAATTATGCTGATATATAAATCTTAAACTTACTTATTGTCCAGCCCACTGAAATTTACACATCCTACTTGAGATCACAGACCTCAAATGTGTATTAACATGTTACGTGAAAGGTCTTAGAAAAGTCACTCCAAAATTGAGCTTGTAAATATGCCTCCCCTTTTAAGAATGTTTTTGTCCTGTTCAGCCATTGAAGAAAGCATTATTATAATACACCCATTTGACTACACATTTATTTTTGGTAATATAATAATTTTCAAAAATAAAGGAACCAAAAGTAAGAAAAAACTGCTTAAGCAAGGTGAGACTTAAAGAATGAAACACTAAAAATCACTGCAAGTATTTTTGAATAGTCATTTCTCAAAGAACAACCAAGTCTACAAGGTACACTGGCTGTCACACAAATAAACATGCAGGTTGGTAGGCAGCAGTTTGCTGTACGCCGCTTCTATTTATTTATTTATTTTAAAGCAAAGCTGGAGTTAGAAGTGTCTGTAGGAATTTTTAACTGTGAGTATGAACCTGATCAGGAAATCACTTCTTTTTATTAACTCTGCCTGTGGTATGTCATCTCATTTCGACACAAAAGAAAATGCTGAATTCTGACTGTTTGTTGGAAGCGTGCAAGTTTCAAAGACAGAAGAGTTTATTAAACCTCCTCCATGAGAAATACCACATGCTCTGCTACAATACTGTGCAATGCTACTCCTAACACTGCTCTTGGTAGCAAAGCCTTTTGTCCCCAGTCAGGAGTCAAATCACCTTTGCAGATTTTATAATATAAGGCAAAGAGCCATATCTCCTAAAGAGTTACTCCTGGTTTTGGTTTTTTTTTTTT